>JARLTB010000107.1:6235000-6262500 GCA_030141615.1 Unio pictorum | reverse complement strand
TATATATATATATATATATATATATATATATATATATATATATATATATATATATATATATATATACGGATGTGACGTAATTTATTGACGTCTATATGATAAATATTGTGGTCTAAGGTTGACATTGCCAATGAGGGAGTGGGAGACAAGCGCCCCACTCCAGAAATCCCCCATACGGCATGCGTCTCTGATCGCCTCTGTCAGCTAAAATCCAGCTCCTGGCCTTCACGAGTGGCTTAGATTTGAAGTCCGGCGGACCGCGTTATCCACCAACAGGAGAAATGGTGAAGGCGGGCCACAGGCACCTTAAAACCAGTTGCTTCGGCTAGATGGGACCTTGGATGGTAGGTCTTCTAGAAGAAGGAAAACTCCGATTCCAAACCTCTGCTGCCTTGCGGCTATACACACTCATGTGAAAGGCTAAGGGAGTAAACCCCAACAAAAATTCGGAGTCGGAGTCCCTAAGGCGGTCTGACATTTACCTCAATGTCATTCCGGCAACTCCTGCGACGCCGTTGGTGCCAAGCTGTATCGACATTCGTCGTGCCCTTGGGCCCACCAGCTGCGTGGAGGGGGGGGGGAGAGGATCTGCTGCATGGGCAACAGTTGATTTTCCATACCACCCTGCCCAGGCTTCGTAGCACCACTGAAAAGGAAACTCAAGCGTCGTCGTATGGCGTGGGCACAACACGAGAAGTAGCAGTTTGGGCCAGAAAACTCCGGAACAGGAAAGACTCAAAGAAGAAATAAGAAAACTTCAGCTCCTCGTTTTGCGACCTGGAACGTTAGGACCATGTGTCCTGGATTGACCAATGACCTACAGCAGATCGACAATGCACGGAAGACTGCCGTCATTGACAAAGAACTCGCCCGACTGAATATCGACATTGCCTGTCTCCGGGAAACCCGATTGGCTGACAGTGGCAGCATCAGGGAAGTCAATTACACGTTCTTTTGGCAGGGGAAGCCCTCGAATGAAGCTAGGCAGCACAGTGCAGGCTTTGCCGTAAAGAACACGATAGTCGCCTTCACTAAACCTGCGTCATAAGGTACTGAGATAATCCTTGCCCTCCGGCTGTCAACATCCTTAGGCTCGGTCAACATCTTCAGCGTGTACGCTCCGACCCTCCGCTCCACCCACGAGGAGAAAGACAAGTTTTATGAGGCTCTGAATCAGGCAATATCCAGTATTCCAAACAACGAAGGCCTTTACTTACTAGGAGGCTTCAATGCTAGAGTGGGAGCTGACCATGAGGCCTGGTTCGCCTGTCTCGGCTTTAACGGAAGGGGCAAGATCAACGAGAACAGTCAGCGACTTCTGGAGATGTGCTGCTGTCACATCCTATATGTGACCAACACTTTCTTCCAATGCAAGGAGATCCACCAAGTGTTATGGAGACACCCACATTCGCTCCACTGGCACCAGCTAGACCTTGTCATCACCAGGCGTGCGGAACTGGCCAGCGCCCTTTTCACCCGCAGCTACCACAGTGCCGACTACGACACGGACCATTCCTTTGTGATCAGTAAGGTGCGAATATTACCCAAGAAGCTGCACCATGCCAAGAAGAAGGGCCACCCTCACATCAACACCTGCTGTGCAAGTAACCCAGAAAAAACACAGCAGGTCATCAGCAAAGTGCAGGATGCTCTCACCAAAGTGACATCTGATCACACCATTGACTCCAAGTGGGCCCATCTCCGTGACTCTGTGTACAACTCAGCCATCATAGCTTACGGGAAGAGGAAACGGAAAAATGCCGACTGGTATGAGGCAAACTGGGAGGAGATGGAGTCCGTGACTGAGGCAAAGAGGAAAACCCTCCTGGCATACAAGGCTGCACCTAGCACAAGAACATTGCAATCACTCAGGAATGCAAGGAACAACTCCCAGAAGACCGCCCGCCACTGTGCTAATATCTACTGGCTTAACCTTTGCAACATTATACAGACAGCTACCGACACCGGGGATGCAAGAGGAATGTATGAGGGCATCAAGAAGGCGACAGGTCCCTCCATCTCAAAGACCCGCCCCCTCAAGTCCAAGACTTGTGAAGACATCACAGAACAGGGGAAACAACTGCAACGATGGGTTGAACACTATCTTGAGCTACATGCAACCCAAAACAACGTCACTGACACTGCCCTGGATGTCATTTCAGACCTGCCTCTCTTGGAGGAGCTAGACACACATCTCATCCTGGAAGAGCTCGGAAAAGCCGTAGACTGCCTTGCCAGTGGGAAGGCTCCTGGAAGTGACGGCATTCCGCCTGAAGTCCTCAAGAGTGGGAAACCAGCGCTGTTTCAGCCGCTACACATACTCCTCTGCCTCTGCTGGAAACAGAGATACATCCCACAGGAAATGCGTGACCCCAACATCGTCACTTTGTACAAGAACAGGGAGACCGTAGCGACTGCAACAACTACCGGGGCATCTCCCTCCGCAGTGTTGTCGGAAAGGCTTTCGCCCGTGTTGCCTTGGCGCGCTTGCAGATCCTAGATTCCCGCGTCTACCCAGAGTCCCAGTGTGGATTTCAAGCCGCCAGGTCAACTGTAGACATGATCTTCTCACTACGTTAGCTGCAGGAGAAGTGTCATGATCAGCAGCTACCACTCTACATTGCAATTATAGACCTGACGAATTCATTTGACCTGGTCAGTCGGAGTGGACTCTTCAGAATCCTGCAGAAGATTGGTTGCCACCCACTTCTACTTGCTGTCCTCATGTCGTTCCACGAGAATGAGAACATGCACAGCATAGTGTGCTTCAATGGCACAGCATCCAAGGCTTTCCCAGTAATCAGCGGAGTCAAACAAGGCTGTGTGCTTGCGCCGACGCTTTTCGCAATATTTTTCTCCATGCTTCTCCAGTACATCCATACCAGGGCTGACGGAAAGCTGTTCAACATTGCCCGGCTCCGTGCTAAGACTAAAATCACAGAGGTACTTATCCGTGAATTGCTTTTCGCCGATGACGCAGCCATGACATCCCACACGGAAGATGGACTTCAGCAGCTGGTATGCCGCCTCTCCAAAGAATGCAAGGAATTTGGACTGACCATCAGCTTGAAGAAAACAAACGTCATGGCGCAAGAGGCAGATTCCCGTCCCTTTGTCATCATCGATGTATACAACTTGGAAGTTGTCGAGAACTTCACATACATCGGGCTCAACATCTCCAGCTCACTCTCAATTAATTATGAGGTGAATGGCAGGATTGCTAAGGCAGCTGCAGTGATGACCAGACTTAACCATAGGGTACGGAACAACCCAAACATCACCGAGAAGACCAAACTGCATCTCTACCTAGCCTGCGTGCTCAGCTCACTCCTGTACAGCAGCAAAACATGAATCACGTATGCAAGTCACGAGAGAAAACTCAACAGCTTCCACCTGAAATGTCTGCGGCGCATTATGCACATCAAGTGACAGGACAAAGTACCCAACACAGATGTTCTAGAACGCGCCAACATCAACAGCATGTTCGCCATTCTCGGCGAGAAGCGCCTTCGCTGGCTTGGCCATGTCAAGAGGATAGACCCAGGCCGCATTCCTAACGACCTGTTATATGGAGATCTAACAGAAGGTACACAGCCGACTGGACGTCCACACCTGCGCTACAAAGATGTTTGCAAAAGGGACATGAAGACGGCCAAGATTGATGTAAACAACTGGGAAAGCTTTGCTAATGACCGTCCCATCTGGCGCCTAACTGTCAGGCAGGGAGTTAGCAAAGCTGAGGATGACAGGAATAGAGAGCGTGCTCAAAAGAGAGCCAGAAAGAAGGAACAGCTGACTCTGGAGCTACGCCATCGTCTCACGCAGACGGACGGATGCCAATATATGATAAATAGATAATACCGTGCTTTTATTACGAGCTTTTATTACGACGTTGTTTTACCATACAAGAACGTATGTGTATTTCGATGTGCACGAAACATGTAATAGCCTCTATCGGATGAATAATTATTGGTTGTTGTGAAACGATATGGCTTAGGAAATACGCCAACATCCTTGTGTAGCATAGGAATACTTTAGGGGACAGACTTCAGATATAGTTTAGTCCCGAGACAGAAGGAGGGCAACGGAAAAGGGACTAGTGGAGAAGTCGATTTTGAATCGAAGGCTAGTCAGAAGGAGAATCGAGGAGAAGGGGTTAGCCATTTGAATATTAAGCCATTTGAACTAGTACTTATAAGTTATTGCATTTGTATGGGAAAATATGAACGTGTTTTTCGGATGGAAATACTGCACGAGCTAGGTAGTGCGATATATTCATCCGACGAAATGAGTTCATATTTTTATTATATGCTCATTTTCTCATTCTACCTAAGGCTTAATTATATAAACAAAAATACATTGCAAGAAAAAGTAACTGAATTTATGTAGTAATCCAAAACTAAATACACAACCCCAGATTCGTCATTACACAAAAACAATATTATTAATGCGCACATAACTACGCCCAGATAAATCTGAACTTAGTGTTAGTGGCGCTAGACATAAGTTTCAAAACAAAATGGCGTGACTACTTAAAATTGAAATTTGGAGTCATATTGTCCATAAATGAGCATTGCAACAACTTGTCAATTTGATCTTGAATGAATAGATTTTGGTATTCTGTATGTTCAACGACATTTTATGATTATGGACTGGATTTATCTGTGACAATTCTAAATGAAATACATCGGATTGAAGCTGAGAGGGAGCAGCGTTTCGACATCTGTAATTGCGTTTCTGTTCTGCCATTGAATGTTTGAAATCATAATGTGGGAAAAATATGAAGTCTTTCAATTTCAATTATTAAAAAGACATTATAGAATTTTATGTTTATTTCATTTTGAGTGCAGTAAAGAGGATCTAATTGCACTTGTAATATTTTCAGAATGACAGTATAATTTCGAAACATGTCCATGTCTCAAACACGCGGTCCACGGTCCGCATGCAGTCCTCCAAGCCGTATCCTGTGGCCCGCAAAGTGATTGGCGTCACAAGGTGTCCTGAGAGATAACATAGGTGGTGCGGCCCTTGTGACATTTGCTTTTGCAAACGATAAAAGTGTCCATGCTCATCGCAGTAGTTCCGTTTTCAAACCTTCGCTTTCAGAGATGAGTAGATTTGAACATTGTTAAGCTCTGCAATTCTGGAGGTAAGTAAATGTTGAATGTTGTCTGCAATCATAAAATGCCAAAATAGAAGTAAGAAGTTTTACAAACTAATCCCGGGTTTATGAAGCTTGGATTAGCGCCCTCTACAGTATTTACTAAATACTTTAAATATAAATGCTGCAATTTTATTACACTAAAATTGTCTTTATTCGTTTTTGTCACTGGTAGGAGTAAAATGCGCAAATACGCTACTTATCTTGCCGACTTTCCGCTTTTTGGAAATATTAACAAAATGACAACGAATGACCTAATTATAAAAAAGAAAGACAACTTGTATATATTCAATAAAAATAGATAGTTTTCTATAAATATTCATATAATTCATTCTTGAACAGTGACAGCGTCTCACAAGAAATACAAATTAGTTCCATTACGGAAAATATTTAGATCAAGAAACAAGTGAACCTTGTGTATAGCTATTTGTGGCATTGATGAATAATTATATATCGAGGAATGCGCAAGATATATTTTAGAACGTTTTTTTAAATAAATATGTATGTGTCCTGGAAAATTGCAGGCTTGCCGGGCTTCAAAAAGGATTGATGTCTAATTTGATGGAAAGAAACGTTAAAAGAAAGATCAGAGAGATATAAAGACAGATTGACATATCTGGTCTGCTTTTATCATTATTTATTATTTAATATCACACTTTAAAATAAGATAATATACTCGCTTCTAAATGTATTCATACAGGACGACCCGTTTGGCTATAATACCAGATTGGCACATTTGGTCCAAAAGCACAGAAGATCTTAGTGGCTTTAGTGGTTAGAGCGTCCGTCTCTAATACTTGTGGTCTCGTGTTCGAAATACTGACCAAGCCATAACAAAGACAAATAATTAAAAAAATGATGCAAGCGACTGCTTCGCTTGGAGTTCAGTATTAAGAGTCTAGTGTTATGACTGGTCGGCCTGGTGTCAGAATATCATGACTGGGTGGGACATCAGCATACGTATCTGAGGCATGATGCCTCTGTGTTAGACCACTATATACTGCCATACTGCAGACAACATAGCGATATTACAGAAATTGTTAAAGCTACGTTAAAAATCCAGATATTACACACACACACGCGCGCGCGCGCGCACCCGCGCTACAATATCCTAAACAGGAATGCATTTAAGAAAACTGTCATTATTAATGAAAAGAAAGTGAGGTACAGTATTTTTATAAGCTTCATTCAATTCAGCTAAATTGTTACTTCTCATAAATAAATGAAACACGGTTGCAGCTATAATTTCTTATAGAATGGTATAATAAAACATCAGGGAATCTTTAATAAAGAAAGATTAACACCTAGTTTATTTTGAAGAAATAACCCGTTTGGGATTGGCGCACAAGTTTTGTGAACATGCGCATAATTCGCAAACTATGTTGTCATACAATTTCGATTTATAGATTCAGTCTCATCAAACGTTTGTTGTGTAATAACGAAACACATTTAGCAATTGTAATAATATTACATCTAGCAATTGTAACAACATACTGGATCTAGATATTGCATCTAACATTGTAAGAACATAATGAATCTAGTTATTGTAATAACATGATAAATAAAGCTATTGTAATAACAAATTTCATCTAGCTATTGTAGTAACATTGCATCTAGTTATTGCAATCACTTGGTGCATCTAGCTTTTGTAATATCATGATGGCTATAGCTATTAATAACACTGTATCTATCAAATGTAATAACACGATACATCTATCAAATGTAATAACACGATGCATCTTGTTATTGCACTAGCATAATGCATCTTGCTATAGTAATATAATGCATCTAGCTGTTGTAATAACATGATGCATCTAGCTATAGTAATACAATGCATCTATCTGTTGTAATAACATAATGCATCTAGCTATAGTAATACAATGCATCTATCTGTTGTAATAACATAATGCATCTAGCTATAGTAATACAATGCATCTATCTGTTGTAATAACATGATGCTTCTAGCTATTGTAATGCCATTAATGAACCTAGCTTATATAATAACACGACTCATCTAGCTGTTGTAATAACATAATGCATCTAGCTATTACATTAACCAGATTCATCTAGCTATTGTAATAACATGATGCATCTAGCTATTGTAATAACATTATGCTTCTAGCCATTGTAATAACATGATGCATCTAGCTATTGTAATAATATGATGCATCTAGCTTTTGTAATAACATAATGCATCTAGCTATTATATTAACCAGATTCATCTAGCTATTGTAATAACATAATGCATCTAGCTATTATATTAACCAGATTCATCTAGCTATTGTAATAACATAATGCATCTAGCTATTGTAATAACATGATGCATCTAGGTGTTGTAATAACATGATGCATCCAGCTGTTGTAATAACATAATGCATCAGCTATTATATTAACCAGATTCATCTAGCTGTTGTAATAACATAATGCTTCTATCAAGTGTACTTATGATACAGGTTCAATCATACTTGCTATAATTTCAACTTAATCTGTAAAAACAATATTTGTTTTTTAAATAAACGGTAATGGTCTATAAATCAAATATAAATGCACCTGTAACTATCTTTATTGGTGTTGCTCAAATGTGTGCAATACAAAGCTCCTATTGTCTGAATAGTATTTTTATGTTAATCTTAGAATACGTAAACATTTATTGAAAAGATGAAGCACAAAATTACCATATTATATATCTTTAGATCAAACATATTCTTCTCAACCTAAAGCTTATGGACGTAAATTGGTGTTGTTGGATGCTGTGGTGAGTCAAAGGTTATGAAGGGCCAAAGGTTATGTATTAACAGGTAAGCGAGATAAATGGGCTCTGAATATATCATTCTTAAGGTTGGCAGGAGTGGACCACGTGATGCTGATCCTTTATCGTTGGACTGTGTATTCGGAAATCTCTGGTGATGGTCGACTGAACTTGAATCAATACAATTCAGTATAGCTATATTTATGACAATTTGAGTCAATGTAGCTATATGTGTAAAAATAAATCATAAAATCCGTCATGACGAACCATATATAAATCACACTCGTTTATAAATTTCATACATTGATCATATCATCTTGATATCTTCACCTGTCAACCATACTTATAAGTCAACACAGTAATCTTATTTTGGTGATAGTGCCATATGCAGGTCATATCCGTTGATATATGTGATCATTCTTGTTTATTTGTTGAAATTCCAAGCTTCGATCGGTTCAAGCTAGGAAATATTGTTTACTTATATCCATTGTTGAACTTTGTGCGCGTCATTTTGTTTGTTATTTACATTGTCTGGACTGTATGCACAAAGTAGGGTTTCAGATATATTCTTCGATAATATACATTATAAAATGACCAGCTCATTCAAGTAAATATATTAAGTGTTTCCACTAGATCCAATCCCATCCGGCTTCAGCCGTGTTATAATGGTGGGGGCTTTTCCAGGGTTTATTTCAAAACTTGAGCGTTAGTTTAATATTATAATGCCAATTGTTCATACAGTCAGGACCGACAAGAAGGGGGGAGGGGGAAGGTAAACCAGGAATGTATCCCCGGATCCCGGGTCCGTAAGGGTCCCGGGTTGAACAGCACTTTTTAATTTTAAAAAAGAAATTTCTTTTTGAAGAACTCGGAGATCGCTCTCTACGGCCCTGCATGCATTGTTACAAAGGCGGGTGGTGGTAGAGGAGAGTTTGTGTCTAAATGGTAGAATTCATGAACTGTATCAGAGCAAAAGTTCAAGGAAACAGAGGAGCTTTGTTGCTTATGGTACCGTGATAGTTTAAATTGAGCAAAAGATTACATTTCTGACCACGCATATCCCTAGTGTGGTAACGACATGCTGTCCGGAAGCTGTGAATTTTTATTGTGTATTTGGCAGGTCAAATTGGTGCTGCGTTTTATATTGAAACTTATGGATATGTTCCAGAATATGACCATAGATTCGTGTATAACAACGGTTTCCAATATTATGCAAAAAGCGATGAATTGGTCAGTATTGGATTTTATATTCACTTGAAATCAGACATAGAAATAATACAAATTCGGTTAAGGAATCACACTTTCCGGGATAAATAATCCGACACCATACAATATTCATATCGTAAGTGATGTCTTCCTGGCCAGTTAACACGTTGTACAACTTTATATTCTGCAGTAGTTTAAGTTTTGCTCCTAATAGAAAATTCAGGTTGATAGAGAAAGTAAAGGCTCAGTCTGCTAGAACGACATGAACTATTGCATTAAATTTGTTTAAAAGGGTAAATGAATAAAGAATCACTGACTATTTTACGGTTTTCTGTGAGTATGGTTCGTAAATCTTGTCAGATTTAAAATAGGCATGCTAGTATTTGTGTACTAGCTAAGAAACTACGAAACATTCAAGAGATATATTATATAATGCTTAAATTGTTACTGATTTATTTAGATATATGTAGTATAAATCTTTTCAACCTTTATAGTCACCTTAGAAAATAGCTATGGATAGTAACTGTAAATAATTTTATTTGTGGTACTAATGTCGTTTCTTTAAGACCATATGTTGGATAACAATTCACACAATACAAAGGATGTTAGCATGGAAAGTTTAAAAAAAAATAAACAATAAAGATCAGTCAAAGATTTTGCGCGCTCAAATGAAAATAATGTTCAGGTATTTGAGTTTATCTGATAATTATTCCTAAGAAAATTTTAAATAGAGGGCACTTTATGCAATGATATAGCGGCGATTGTGCAGGAAATATTATTTCATTGCAGTTACACTTAGTATAACTTATGGTGGATGGAAAGATGATGAACAGAAGATAATAGGTTTTTCCCTGTAACAAACAAATCTTAGCATACAGTTTTGATCCTGTTTTGTTTTGAATTTCTTACCGTCGATAAACTGGTAATAGTATTGTATGAAATAATAAATTGGTATGAAAGAGATTTTGTGTATCATAACCTTCTCATTTATTGCTATAAGAAGGGATTTGCCCATGGTAAGAGAGAGAGAGAGAGAGAGAGAGAGAGAGAGAGAGAGAGAGAGAGAGAGAGAGTGTGTGTTCTGGCTCTCTTAAAATAGAAGTTTCACTCATAACGGCGTTGATACAGCTACAATTTTGGAAATGATGTCCGGAAAGGCTGTAAGGAAAGACAGTCTTCTGATCTCCAATGAACGAATTATATATATAAATGTGCCTATTATTTGAAGAAATTTACTAACAGATAATTCTCACCTGCGAGGAAAAACAGTCTTCTGATTTTTCGACGAACGAATTTATTTTGCGTTAGCTTGCTCTGAATTTATACGCAGTACTTCTGTTCGCCCATTCGAATCAGAACCAGGCTCTCTTCCTTTTGCAAGTGAAATGCGTGAATCATCTAGCTTATTCGTGCGTTTGAAATTAGTAATTTTCCTTTTTTTCAGCTGCTTCCCACTAAATCTAATTTGCTGACCTTTATATAACCGAGAAATGTGTTCATGGGTTTTGGCAGAGTACTCGCTTAGCAGGTTTCTTTAGCATCTGACGTCAACAAAGGAGACCACTGTGCAGTTAGATTTATTCTACTACCTTGTATGTGACTATGTGAAAGTCGTTTTTACTATTTGTCATCGTAATTAAAGAAATTCGAGCACCATCATTTCAGTGGCGTAGCTAGGGGTGTGCAGGGAGTGCTAGTTGCACCGGGCGCCGTCTTAGGGGGAGCCGGAAAAACACTAAGTCACTAACTGATGGTAACATTTTTGTTGTGGTTGTTGCAGTTAAAGTGTATTAGCCTTAAATTGCCTTTCCATGATTGTATTATTATTTTGTATTCAGTATTGACTACTGTTTTCCTATGTTTCAGTGACACTGGGGGTGGGGTGGGGGAGGCGTAAAATTTATACTTTGTCCCCGGGCGCCAAATACTCTCCGCTCTGTTTGGGGGAATATGAACCTTGCACAGGGCGCCGAACACCCTCGCTACGCCACTGCATCATTTAAAGATGATTTCAATGATTGTATTCCATAATTTCTTGTAAAGTAATTTATATTATTTCCTAACAGTAATTTCATTGGCTCGCATTACTAAAACCTTAAACTAAGTAAATGAAAAAACAAAATACGAAATTGTGCTGAAAGGCTTTTATACCATGGGATTTGAGTTATTAATGTCAATAAAACGCTAAATTTGTTTATAGTACAACAAGGTGACATAAATGACCTGTTAAATTATGTTCCTAGGACGAAATTGGCATAATTATGACAAGACGGCAAACTTACGACATGAATGACGGTTGACAATGCAATTATATATATATATATATATATATATATATATATATATATATATATATATATATATATATATATATATATATATATATATATATATATATATATATATATATATATATATTCATCATCATCATCATCATCGTCATCAGTCTGTTGACCTAGTGTGGTCGTTGAGGCACTGTGCTGCTGAACATCTGACCAGTTTCCTCCATTTGTCTCGATTATGTGCCAATGCCTGTCTCCGCAAAACTTTTCCTGGTCCATTCTGTGATGTTGTCACTCCACTTTTTTCTCTGTTTACCTCTTCTTCTACCACTTTGGACACTACCCTGCAGTACTGTTTTGGATAGACTGTTGGCTCTAGTGACATGGCCATACTATTTCAGCTTTCTCTTTTTGACAGTGGTGATAAGGTCTTCATAATGACCTACTTTGTGCCTGATGGTGTTACGCACTAATTTATTTGTGATGTGGTCCATGTAAGAGATGCCAAGTATGGTTCTGTAGCATCTCATTGCAAGTGCCTGGATTCTTTGCTGTAATTCTGCTGTCATGGTCCAGGCCTCACATGCATACATACATATTGAGATGGCTAATGCTCTCAATAGTCTGAGTTCAGTTTTCAGACAGATATTCATGTCTCTCCAGATGGGTCTTTGCTTTGACATAGCTGCCGTTATTTGTGCTGCTCGTGACAAAATGTCTGTTTTGATCCCTCTTCAGTGATTATGGAACAAAGATATTTGAATTGGCACACTGTTTCTAGTTCCTGTTCTCTGACTTTAATCTTGGTTCAGATATGTTTGCCACTATTTGTCATCAGCTTTGTCTTCTCGGCACTTATCTCCATGTCAAATCTGAATGATGTTTCATTCAGGTTCTTCACTAAGGTGGCAAACTCATCTTATCTGCCTGACAGCCTATCAATCTCATCTGCAAAGCGGAGGTTGGTGATGTTACGTCCTCCAATGCTGTCTGTCCCACAGTGGTTTTCCAGGGCTTTGATCATGATCCGCTCTAAGTAGATGTTGAACAGCGTGGGTGACAGGAGACAGCCTTGCCGTATTCCAACTGTTGTCTTGAACCAGTCCCCCAGAGAACCTTGAGCAGTTACTGCACTGGTAGCCTTGGCGTACAGCTGCTTGATGGTATTGATAAACTTTTGACACACGTTGTACTTCTTCATTGTGGCCCACAATGCCTCATCCCACACTCTGTGAAAAGCGTTTTTGAAATCTATGAACACATGGTAGATGTCTTGCTGATTTTGTGAGTAATTTTCACACATAACCCTAAGATTGAATATTTGTTCTTCTTGTGCTTCTTCCACTCCGGAACCCGATCTGTTCTTCAGCGATTATTTCTTCTGCTTGTGGGTTCAGTCTGTTCAAGATGATCTTCAGCATCACCTTACTAGCATTGCTGATCAAACTGATAGTTATGTAATTTTGGCACAGCTGGAGATTGCCTTTTTTGGGAAGTGTTATAATCAGAGACTGGGTCCACTGTGTTGGCCATTCACATGTCTGCCAGATCTTGTTGCAGATTGTTGTTAGTAGCTCTATCACTGATTCCTCACCATTCTTGATAAAAAAAGTTCAGCTGGGATGTTGTCTACTCCAGCTGCCTTTCCATTCTTCAGTGCTCTTATTGCTGACTCCACCTCTTCTTTGAGATTGGGGAAATCATCATCATTTGAGGAGTTTGGAACTTCAAGCTCATCTGGGGCTCCTGTGGACGGATGGTTGTAGAGTTCTTTACAATACTCAGTCCATCTTTCTGCAAAGTCACTTGCTTCTGTGAGGCATTTTCCATGTTCGTCTTGAATGGTACTGATTCTTGGATGCTTCTTGTCTGGTGAGGTCTTTCACAATTTGGAATGCCTTTTTGCTGTTATTCTTTATCAGACTGCTCTCTATTTCTTTGCATTTTTGTCCAATCCAATCTTCTTTTGCTTTCTTCAAGTTTTTTTCTTCTGATATTCTTGTTTATTTCTCGGTACTCCACTGACCCTGTTGTGTGTCTGGTGTTTTTAAGGTATCTTCGTGCAGCACACATATTCAGAATATCTTCTGTAACTATCTGCTCGATCCGCCAAGATGTAGATAGGCTTAACACATCTGAACCTTGGCTAACGAATATGCATTGATACTTGCTTTATAAGGTGTGAAGCTTCGCCTACTTAGCTTTGTATCATGCTATTTCAACTATTAAAAACTCAATTAAACCAAAGAAGAGAGATATTTTCTCGACGAAATATAAATCCAGTTAAAAAAACAGGGGCAATACTTTGACTAACTGCTTCCATTAACCTTTCATACCATGCAAAAAAAAAAAAATTTTGTTTTGAAATGAACCTTGCCTTCTTTTGTTACATAAAAAATACTTATTCTCTGTCTAGTGCAAGGGAAATAACTCGTCATAACTTACCTGCATGTTCGTTTGAGCCAATAAGCTGCAATGTATAGCATTACATTTTTACCCGGTTAAATTCTCACCCAGCCGGGTCTTCTTTTAACCTCGTAAGCTGACTCAGGGTAAGTTCTTAACGTTTAATTACGATTTGTACAGTCGTTGAAAACTAATCGCAGAATTTAATCTTGATTGGATTTCAGGGTCATTTTTTAAAAAAACGGATCTTAAAGTTCCGCATTCTGGGTTCACGAATCGTCTAAAAGGAAATAAACAGTATGAACAAAATCAACAAATGAAATGTATGTAGTAAATAAATTATGGATATAATTATCTACCTTATTTGAAATGAATATAATGTAATTTAGTCTGTACTTCGGCTGGTGCTATTCACACTGCTGCTGCTGTTTTCTAAATGTGTACTAATGATTAATAACGAGCGTGGTAGTGGTGGCGGAGGGGGAACGTGGGTGGGTAATCGAGATAAGAGTATAAAGATACATATGACAGCCTATGATTCGTTGACTTCTCAGATATAACAAACATCCTTCTACCTAGTTTGTGTTGTATTAAACGACACCGATTTGAGAGCGGCGTAACTCTAATGACGCTTTTGAATTGAATTATTTACAGTCTATTTGCTAGTTGTCAGATTCTAACTTGTATGAAATATCTGCTTGTTTTAATTCTAATGTGATGCTTTCTGGAACTAAATAGTTTATCAAAAATGATATCTGTTATAAATTGTTTACATTTGGTCAAAACGTAAACATTGCCAACTGATCACAATTTATTTGTACTATCCGCCGATAGTTAAATGCTAACCGTTATAAACATTGTGTATTTATAGAGATTAGGTACGACCATGCATATTGATATCAGTTTAAATTATTTATTCGCACTATTGAATAAAAACGTCATTATAATGAGCCGCAATGCATAAAATCGTCCCTGGACATTACAGAGCTGGTAACAGTGATACGCCCAAAACCATATTGCGATATACCAAACATAATAACCCTGAATGAAAACAAGAAAATATTCACTGTAACACTTACTACTTGATAAACACAACATCTCTAAATCATCAACAAATATAAATTAGTTTAGAAGAATTAACATATTTAAGAACACAGACGCTTGAGTACTATTCAATAAAAAAATATTTTACATTTTTATTTGGATAAAAGCATGACCCTGAAAAGAAATCGCGGTTAAGGAATCGTACTGCGCTATGTACTGTAAGAAGAACAAACCGCAATATACCTGTAAGCCGTTATATCGTTGCAGCACTAATTACGAATATCACGTTCAGTCGTGTTAACTTGATTGAAAGTTTCTTTTGTGGCTAGGTGTACTCGGCCGCATCGTCACATTTATCATCTTTACTTACAATTGATTCAACAGCTTATTAAGTTCATGTCTCAAACCCGCTCAATTGGCCTAGTGGTTTGAGCGTTCGCTTCGGAATCGGAAGATCGTGGATCGAACGCCGGCTCAGTCATATCAAAGACTTACAAAAATGGTACATACAGCTGCCTCGATAGGCGCTCAGAATTAAGAGCTTAGTGTTAGAACTGGTTGGCCTGGGGTGAGTATAACATGACTGGGTGGGACATCATGCAACATGTCTGCGGCATGATGCCCCAGTGCTAGACATCACTATAAATTGCCACACTGTGACTGAAAAATTGTTAAAGCTACGTTAAAAATCCTAATCACACAGACACACACCTTAGTTCATCCACATACAAATCTAATAAACACTCAGGCGTTTACGACATATATACATGCAGCAAAGATTACGCTTTCAAATTTGTTGTCGTCTTTTTCATTTTATGAAGATAAAGAATCACGGGAAGACACGTAAACTAAGAGTCAGCGACAGCAAATAAGTACTAATTTTGTCACTGTGTAATTGTTTATGCCCTAATAATTTCATCATCTTTAATTTTTTTTATCCAAATCCAAAATATTGCCTTTTCTATTCCTTTTTTCTTCCATACGTTTTCTAAGTACGGACAACAAGCTTGTTAATTGAAATCCTGTATGTGACAATTTATGCGTAGCATTATTACGGAAGGGATGGTAATAAATTGAGATAAATAGCTTAACTAGAGTATTTTAAGTTATATCTAGCACAAGCCACCACGAGCTGTTCACTGAAGCATGTCTCAAACCCATGTTTAATTCTGTCATTTCAGCAAGGAACACTGATTCTTATTATAACGTGCGCATGAATAATGACGTCACCAAAGCGTACGTAATAAACATTAATTTATAGGGATTGAATATGTTAATCAAATTTACAGATATTTCGTCTTTCGTATCAATACATTTTCTACCTTTTAAAGATTGCGGTTGCAAACAAAATGGAGGCATACTGATTTTGGCCACATGTCTACCTCTGTTTTGTTTATATTTTGCTAATCTTTATTTTTACTGAGATCTCAACTTATTCCATAAAATTTTAAAAAATAATTATGGCATACCTATGATATTTGAGATGACTTGTACCTCACTACTTCTATAAACAGGATATCTCATGTAGTTAAGAAAGGTCTTGAGTCTGCAGATGTAATTCTTGGTCACATGACCCAGTTCTGAGGCAATTTCATCGTTTGTGAATTGTTGCGAATATATGGAAGAATATGACCCACGTTCTGAACGACGTTGTTTTGCGAAGGTGCTTGGGGGTGGAGTGAGGTGGCTGCTTTGAATGAAGCAAGATATGAAGAATCTCAATACACAGTAAAAGATATTTCTTGTATCACGGACGTTTAATTCGTCAAGTGTTTTCATAAATTGAAGAATCTTTTTAAACTTGGAAAGGCTTTTGAAAGATGTTTCATGCATTCGTTAACGGTTGATCAAAACATACCATATATACCAGCTAAATAATACTAGTCAAAATTCAAATTGCACAAACTCGGATCATCTGTCAGCGCATAATGCGTCGGCAGATCTGGGTCTGTGCAGTTTGTTATGAGCAGACAGTAGAATAAATAAGATAGACCGTGATTATAATTACGTCATATCAGGGTCTATGTTATTTATAGTTTGACTCTTCTTTATACGGTACCGGTGTTGAAACCGCACAAAGCTGCTCACCAAACATGAAAAGAATGACTCGAGACATTTTGAATGAGGCCACCATTCGTAACTAACCATTGATTTACTTTTTTTTCGTACACGACTCAAAAAAAGCATCACAATTTAGATAGGGGAAAGCAATGGTATAAATCTACTTGTCATCGCTTTAACAAACATTTATCTTAATGCCAACGTCTCTCTTCTAGTCCATGTACGTTTATACAATCTTTTACTTCATCTGTTTACCTATAATTTCATAAGTTGCCACTTTAAAGTAAGTCAGGGTTATCTAATAGCTTTAAAATAGAAAGGTAGACGTAATAGCTTTAAAATAGAAAGGTAGACGTAATAGCTTTAAAATAGAAAGGTAGACGTATATTACTCTGTTTATGTGTTTAACATAGAAGCGCCGACACATACTACTAATTTGATGTCTTTGAAATAGAAGCACAGACGTAAATTGATCTGTCGATGACTTTAAAATGGAAGCACATACGTATATAGATCTGTTGATGACTTAAAAATATACGTAATGACGTATATTAATATGCTAATGTCTTTAAAAGAGCGATATAGATGAGAAACAAACATATTTTATTCTGGAACACAGTAAATTTGTGCAAGGAAGGTTAATGATCAATTGTACTCCAAATAATGTTTGTTGAAATCTGTAATCCAATGCACATTAGGAGTAAATATGTACTATTTTTGTTACAGATAATTTTCATTGAATTCAACCAATAATATTCGAATTCCTTTCGATCCAGAAATGTTGTTATAGATTCATTTCAATGAAAATAAAGTGATTCCTCATGTTTGCGCATGATTTGTTTGTGAGAACTGAACATGTTTATTAGAGGGTGGAAGTTTAGTGCAAAAGATGCCGTCTAATATTTTGAAGAAAACATTTTGTGCAGCGACCATTCCGAGTAGTGCTTATTATATATCTATAAAAGCAAATGAAATATCTAGGTATCAGTACCACTTTTCATTTCTAATAGCATCCAGAAGTAAACGACAAAACATGATAACATGGTCTTAATTGCTGACTGGCCGTCTTGAAAAGCCTCGATATCTTCGAATCCGAAATTATATATCCATACTGATTGTTAACAGTGAATTAATCCTTTATACTCTGTATATATGGCCGATTTTTTTAAAGCTATTTGTTTCATAAGCGAATCTATTTAAATGTATAATGATTTTTTTCTTCGCTATTTTCAACTGTTCTGGATTACAATTATTTAAAACTTACATTTATGAGTTTTACTTTATATCCAATGTTATAAACTTATAAGTCTAGATACGCTTCGTTAGACGCACCATCATCTGATATTAGTACACTACGTTCTTTCATATTTCCTTTATATATAATGGACCTATCAATTTCTTTACTCTAGAAAGCGTCAGAACTTTAACTTTAGTTTTCTTGAAGTTGTAAAATAATACTATCATTTTCGAAACCCGTATCATAATGCTCCGGATGATCTAATACTGACCAGTCGACGAGATCTAATTATTAGGATAGGATTATTGTGATAAGGATATATGTTGTCTATATTTTTTTGTGAAATTCAATGTACGAATATAAAGTTAGATTATCTTACTGAAGCAATATCAGGTTGATTAGCCTGCCCACCAAGTGTCGCGAATTTAAGGTACCAGTTGCAATTTTAAATAAAGAATGTTTTGTGAATTAGAGATGCACACATCGATGAAATGTGTGATCTTAAAAATATTCATATTCATAAACTCCTGTGTGGGTAATGTTTCATTTGCGTTGTGAGATAGGATTTTTTAAATACTTTCGTTGTGAGGCTTTTTCAACGTCTTTCGAAATGGTCGTGAGATAAAGAATTGTTATTTTTCACATTTTATTGCATTGTCTAAATCGGTCGACTTGGCGAGCTATCCCAAATAAGTATTGGTAATATTTTCAGTGATAGAAATTTATGTCCAGTTTGATGGAACTTCCCCAGTCCTAATTTTTGGTACGTGAACATGCCGAAACTGTTCTCCCTATTGGAAGAGCATCTATCCCAAAAGAAGTGTGTACAATACCGCAGTAGTACATGTTTTATACGTATATTTCTTTGCATTGTTATATTTATAACGAAAGACATAACGTCCACAACAATATCCTCGTATACCAACATATTTTCATCCACATAATTCCATGCAAATTTCGTACTTAAAAATATTGCTATGCGCAAGGGGTCACTTTACCGAGGGAATCAAACACTCCAGTGTTATGATTGAAGCCCCTCCCTCCTCACGTTTTCACCTTTTATCAAGGATTGCTAGACAACATATGTTGTCAACAGGAAGCTCTTATAACGCGCGAAGACTACAATAATTTTACTGCGATCAAAAAATAGCCGCAACATATCCTAACTTCACATCTGCATCACAACTTCACAATTGCGTGGCTTCGGTTTGATAGGATGCATTACCGTAGCGCCCATACCGTGGACAAATAAATTCGAACACAAACACCTAATACAGGGAACTACTTTCCTACTTTATCTCTGGTCACTGGAACCAAGCGTTTGAACTTCATTTCACATGTAACTTAATAATATAATTACCATTATGCCAACAATAAAGTGCGTCTGTAGATAATGGAACACTCCTTGTCAATTATTCCTTTGTACAAACTATCAGTCCCTATCACAAATACTTCACACAACCAGTCAAGACATTTAGATTTAAATGGGGATTACTTGGCTCATGCCCATTTATCCGGCTCTGACCTGAACTGAACAATGAAACTAAACCATGATATCATAAAATCTCATCAATACTGCAGTATGTTACGTTTGCCTCCCCTCAAATTGGCTAATTATTCGGGCTGAGAAATATTTCCCCAACACCGACTTCCCGAAATCAACCAACTAATCACTAACATCTAATAAGTCTACAAAATTGAAACGTAAATGCAAATACACTATATCCATTACAATATACTATCTTATCTGAATTACAAAGATATTAAGCCAAACTCTGTCTAAATGACAAAAAAAGAATTCTCAGCAATTTTGAGCCGAGAAATATTTAATAAACTGATGATACACACTGTACGAATGTTTATGTGAAAAACGCTTAAGAGAGTCATTGAATATACTTACCACGAAATAAACTTGATATAATATATCATGCTTTATATAGGATTTCCACAAAAAGGGTAATTAATTCTACTGACTGCGTATTTTATGTTCATTTTGAAAAAGAACTATATTCTTTTTTTATGAGAACAGAGCAAACACACATTACAATACCAAATTAAGTCTTAATCTTCAAGATGCCAATCACACATGTAAGCGAATTAGTGTCCAAGGCCAGATCAGGGTATTGATGATATGACTGACCATTTTGGTAAATGCTGTCAAAGTGATCATTGAACAAACACGACACGTCCTGAATCCAAACATAGCATATGTTATATTAATTCAGTCTCAAGACGGATAGAGCAATGCTCTTTCATCTTTGGGCTCCTTGATTCAAACGAAATAGTTTTAATATTTATGCATAAATACGTTTTTGTAAAAAAAAAATGTGTTTTGGATCAATTTGTGTGCGTAAAAACAAATACACTGCTTGTCTGGAGCGCTTGCCTCCAATCTTGTGCCTGCTTCTGTTTTTGGAAGTATAAGCTATGACAATGAAATAATCTTAAACATTTAAGAAAAAGGAAAAAAATATTGTTGCATCAAAGTTTTATAGCAGTTAACGAGTGTAAATTTGTTTAAATTTTAATTTTTTTAAAATTTAAACTATTTATCTCCTTATTTATATGAACAGCATCAAACTTACCAGGAGAAAATCAAAGAACATATTTACGTCACGTGACTAGTAGACATTATTTGACATTGAGTGTTAATGTCATTGATGAACAAAATATAGATGAATGCGACAGATCATATTTTATGACACTTTCATCATACATACAGTATGTGTCATGTACACTTGATAAAGATTTTCGTACACTTTCATCATTAATACGGTGTGTGACATGTACATTTGATAAAGATTTTCGTACACTTTCATCATAAATACAGTGTGTGTCATGTACATTTGATAATGAATTTCGTACACTTTCATCATCAGTACAGTGTGTGTCATGTACATTAGCTCGCAGGATGACATTTGATAAAGATTTTCGTATACTTTGATTTAACAAAACAGAGAAAGGGAGATTTTCAAATCTGGTTTGATTTTATACCTTTGGGTCGCCTCTTAATACCTTATATCACGCTTTAAAATAAAGATAATGTGATCGTGTTTTACTTCCCTTGTTTAATATGCTTGGTTTGTCTAAAAGATCAGGTGTGAACGTCTGTCTCCAAATTACTAACTTTAGAAACACATATTTCATGTCCAACAGAAACTATTTCATCATTAAGCGAATAATTTACATTTTCCGTTATCATTCATTTTATTATCATGGTTGTTATCATGATCAATGTAGAACTCATCGTCCGCATCGCCACCACCATCACCATCATTATCATCATCATTTCTAAAGTTAAAAGCCAATGTGTCTTTTTTAATTAAAATGAATATAAAATTAAATTCTATCTTTGGGTGCATATTGTTTCTGCAGTTTATAAACGGGGTCATGGGGTCATGGGGTCATGGAAGGCGTAATTAATATAATCCATCAATTATGCAGGTTATGGTACTGTGATAGATAAAAAAATAATGGAAGAAATTCAATTTTTACGACTAATGTTCACCGTGGTGTAACGACTGTTTTCCGGAAGTTGGTATTTTCAAGCAGCATTTTGTCAACGTCTATTTCATATTGTAAAATATGCTATGTTTTCTTATAGTAACTGTTATTACATTTTAGATTTGATACTGTGCAATACAATCTAAATTTATCGACGGGTTATTCCTGCATTACCACCATTTACAATGTGAACAGCAATTTGATTATGGTTTAATGGCATTGGATTTGCAATACACGTGGTATTTACCGTAGCAGTAAGACGGCTTTACATGCTAAATAAACTGAATGCTTAACAGGGCTGTCTCTGTTAATATACTCCTTTAATATATTAATATTTCTGTTTTCGCTCCCCAGGAGCGAAAGTCACTTACTTTTTTTTAAAAACAATATTCGGATCATAATATTTAGCCTGAAGAGTATTTTGAGGCAATGGGCAAGAGAACCAAAATCACTAGTCTGAAAACTATTTTTCTTTGTATTTCTGTCATGCCTTAATTTAAGTTTTGACTGGGCAAAAAATTGTTCAAAAGTACTAAAACCTAATGATTCTTGAACTGATGCCATAACAACCTCCCCCCTTCCAGTAAATGAACACCATCGTCCCAGTCTTATTCTGCACCACAGCAATATGATCGAATCATATTCTTTGATGTTTCATAAAATCTTTATAAAGCCCTTTGACGTTCAGGATGATAGGGACAAGATTTAAATTGTTGAATGCTTAATTCGTGAATAACTTAGTCTGTTACGTGCTTAGGCTCGAATAAACAGTAACATAGAAAGAGTGAAAATAACAAGCTTGTAAAAACTTAATAAACAATTTATTGAGCACAAATATTTTCCAGAAAAGAAAAATAAACTTACGGTTTTAAGAATCAATTCCCAAAATTAATCCAAAAATAACTCAAAATATAATCCACTAGTGAAATTGCAAAAGTCCTGGTAATAAAATGTCCTAATAATTCCAAGTTCGAATCTTAGTGAAGCATCCAAGATGGAAGACGATGTCACGTGATGAAGTCATTTCTGGTCTAATGAAATTCAATGAGCACAATTATTTTCCAGAAAATAACAATATAAATCCTCTTGATCAAAACGAATTGAAATAATTTCCAGTACAAGGTAATTTAAAATAACTCAAAACGACACACAATTTAGTATTCTAACAGCCCAACGTCTACTAAATAGTTCGCTCCAAAACATAATTTATATACCTGTTTTTATGTAAACAAGAAAGGGGTCACATGATTTTCTAGAATCTTTTAGAACAAATGTACGTTCAAAAAATCTCGTACACACCATATGACCCAACTAAAAATAGAAAGATGTTTATAACAAAGCTCCATAATGTCCTTGGAATCAACCAATCATTTTAAAAGCTTGTTTACAACTCTGAAGCCAGGTCAGAAATGAGGTCAACACCTGCTGTTTATTTGTAAAGTACAGGTCATCTCCCAATGAATGAATCTTAAACTTAAAATGTAAAATTTGAATCTGACAAACAAACAATTAAAATAAAAATAAATGACTTAAATCAAATATAAGTAACAAGTGTAAATATGAAGAGACACAATTTGATCCTTTATCAAATCAGACATTTTAAGAAGACCATACAGTGTAAAAACACAACTTTATCAAAGTTTTTACAATGATTTTATTTTTAAATATTCCTCAAAGGAACTGCATCGGAAATGGTGTGGACGTACACATTAGGGTCAATAAATATTGTGTATTGACAAATGAAACTGTGAGTCAAAGAATAGCCACCAGCTGTACGAGCAGCATTTTGTAAAGTTGCGACCTTTACCCAATGAAGATAGGTCTTGATATAACTATAGAAGCAATTCTTTAACTATTCAACACATATGAGCTGTGTAAAGTTATTGTAATATTGATCAACCTTCTTGGATGAGCACCACCTATTAAATAGTTGTTATTTTCTCCTAACAAATTCTACATATATCTGTCCAGAGTCTTTTCTACGGTTTCTTTGTACTTCAGGTACTGAACTCATAACCATTCCATATAATTCCATAACCATATCGTAGTTAGTATTTGGCTGTACCGACAGTCTAGGGTAGACTCCGATAATTTTGCCAATAAGCATACTTTATAATAATAATAATAATATCAAATGCTCTCGTGGCCGTTTCAGATTTTCAGCAATTTGCTAAAAATGAGCAAACGATTACTTGACTCATTTTTTATATATAAAGAAAATGGGATACTAACTTATTATTTCTGGTATCATCAAAAGCTGAAATTATGTTTCAAGGGAGAAAGTGATTTCCGCCTGCCTAAATAAATTAATTAATTGCAGTGAAGGTAGGATATTGATTGGTAGTTAGGTCGATTAATAGATTCTGCCTATTATATATATATATATATATATATATATATATATATATATATATATATATATATACAACATTAATACGTGTTGGTGTTGTTTATATATATATATATATATATATATATATATATATATATATATATATATATATATATATATATATATATATATATATATATATATATATATATATATATATTGTTGTATATATATATACAACATTAATACGTGTTGGTGTTGTTTATTATTATTATTATTATTATTATTATTATTATTATTATTATATATATATATATATATATATATATATATATATATATATATATATATATATATATATATATATAATTGCCTCTGACATATATATTCAGGACAAGGCTGAGACTGAGACGAAACATTGCACCAATGTTATCTCTATATAATTATGTCTGCGAAAGAACCACAATAATAAAATTAAAGTATATAAATTAGGAGTGATTTTTGTTTTGTTTAGTTCTTTGGAATATATCACGGTCAATGAAATTGTTTATAGGCTATTACAGTTTTGTAACTGTTGCTTATAAGATCGTCTTATAGACAGCCTCATAAGGATGCCAAACATTGTATTAAATCACCTACACAGTTCTTAACGTCATGGGAAGGCAGTATACAATGGAATGGTGGAACAAAAGACAAAAGTGTTAAGCAACGATACTATCAGGTTTAATGAGGAAATGACTAAAAATATCAAAGCTACGTTAAAAATCCAAATAACACACACACATACATATATACATACATACATACATACATACATACATACATACATACATACATACATACATACATACATACACGCTTAAATAAAACCTGTACTTTACAGTTCAGTTAGCTGCCGTTGCTCCTCAGTGCGGGGTAATGTGATTTTCCACTTCCGATCAATAGCTTCTTTGTAACATTTGTTTTGAAAATGAAGTCAACTGACTTTTATCAATTTATATAATTCATTAACGTGTATGTTCAATGTATTCGCTTATTCCCTGAAGTTCTACTGTTGTGTTATATTTGACACAACCTGTTACTAGATACAAACCGGCTATCGACTCTAAATTTGTCAAATATTGAAAGAATCTTATCATCTAATACACTATGACACGTTTTCTCATCACAACTCCCTCTTGTTTTGGAACATCGTCATCCAATTCAACCAAGAAGATTTCCGTAGTTCAATGCCGAACGTTGTCTAGAAAGAAAATAAAATTTCAATAAATTCTTAATTAAATCCTTAGAACCATGCATCACTCTATAATACTATCATATTGTTATATTCAATGATCTTATACGAGTTTAATTTTAATAAAGCAAAATGGTAAACAAAACAGTAAAACCCTGACATTTATGAATGTGTTATTGGTACGATACCATGGTCAAAAAACAACTACGTAGAGTATTTTCGTTAAGTGCTACATATATGTAGTTTTCGGTAACTAATATACACGAACGTTTACAAATAGACCCATATGTATGGACGTAAAAGGCGTTATTTCGTATTTAGGAAAAAGTAGAGCAAATTGTGAGATATAAAATAAGTGATGTATGCTAACCCCAAAGCGCCACCAAGTTGAAGTGGGCTTATATCGCACATGTCTGATTTACAGATACACATGCCGGTTGGCTGCACCATTTCGTCAGGACAACCTCTCAACCGACAGACGCTTGCATCACAGAGACGTTGTCCGAGCAAAAGTCCGAGAGTGTGGGCATATCCATGGGGGGCTACACTACCCGCCGAACTTGGAACACCTCCCACTGAACCGGTTAAAGCTGTATTTCCATGCAGGAACAAAAAGTCAGATGCATCCGGTGTGTCCACATCAGCGAAGGGGTTAATAAAAGGATATCCTTGACCTAAGAATGCAGAATATAAAGATAAGTTTTCTTCATCGTCTGTTCCTCATCAAATTTGGGATGGAAAGCCATTACTTGAACAGTTATATAAATGTTAAACATCTCATCTTTCCTTCACAGACAGAATGTTTTGTATTTGAGCTTAGTTAAAAACCTTACAGATGTTGGTCAACAAGCAATACTTGAAATAATTTTTTTATTGATTCGAATTTCATTTGGATTAAATGCTTGAAATGAGGGTATCTTTTTCCCACCAATTACATTTTTCTCGAAAGCATTCAATGCAATTAATTCTTCAGCCAGATAAATATTTTCATGGAACTTAATATGAATGATACAATTGTGTCTCCTTGTTAAATTATTGATTATTGTTGGTGTTATTAGGACTATGTAAATATATTCATAAGTAGTTCCACCACATATAACTGTAAGTCAGTTTTTGACAGAATAGTCTTTTAAATTCTTTAAAGATTTTGTTTCTATAAAGTCAATCACTACTATTTTTTTGGCATGCCTGAAAGCACCTGTTTCCTGAGCGTGAAAATATTTGGATTACTCGGATATTGATCCCAGGCCCATGCCAATATTCCTAACTCCAGTAATGTACGTTTAATATAGTGTAAAACTAGATAAGGTAGGAAATGGTTTTGTTACATTAGAATGACATTGTTACATTAGAATGACATTGTTACATTAGAATGACATTGTTACATTAGAATGACAACACAATTCTTAATTATATATGCTGTTAAAGGAGCTACAAAGGAAGGAAATACGCAGTCATTCCTCCATCAGAGGGAGCGAAGAACACCTTTTTCCTATTATAATATCAAGGATGACGTCAATGACAGATTTAGATAGATTCTTCAACTCTTTGACATACTATCACAGGCTGAGTTAGCGGACACTACTTCAAAATCTTATCAAGGATATAACATTAATACTGAACATACAACGAAATTAAATTTGATAGTTAAAGTTGATCTTAAATGGCATCGATATCCGGTGCTGTATCCAACAATGCATTGATTCAAATAGCTTAAAACATGAATAAAGTTCTTCTTACACGAGATCTCATACTTATATATCATTCTGTCTTCTTTAAAGGCAACTAGTATGCACCTAGTATGCACTGACCTTATCATCTATTTAGACAATGCACAATATCTTATAGATATATATATATATATATATATATATATATATATATATATATATATATATATATATATATATATATATATATATATATATATATATATATATAACATGGCATTCAAAACATTTAAAGAGTTGGTATAAAGCAAAATGATATACTAGTGCTATTGGTGTATACATACATAGTTGTAATAGCCAGTCCTATATGTTAAATTTGTCGGTGACGAGGCACACATACTGTTTTGTGTTTGAATCCTTTGGTACTGTTTCTTAAACCTAATATAATGTTCTAAAATCGATTATTAATCATTAAATATGAAAATGTCCAAATGGATTATCGTAGCTAGATACGGGCAAAACTCCATCTAATTACTAACGTTGGGAATTTTCGCATGTGTCATACCATGATGTATTTGGTCCTATGAATGATTGTGATGTTAGTCAAACCGTCC
>JARLTB010000107.1:6102500-6232500 GCA_030141615.1 Unio pictorum | reverse complement strand
ATAATTTTGATTACATGCAATGAATACTGAATTGGACCAACCTAAACATGATGAGATCACTGCCACTGAAATCGTTACTGTTAAAAGATGGTACATTGTTCCGATTATTTCGTTCCGATGTGGTCCGCGCTTGGTCTTTCAATAATGTTGTCAAAATGGGAGCTGACAGTAGAATGAAAGTATCATTTTGCTGTATCCTTTATATAATACAGGACAGGTCATTCATGAGCATGATGTATAGACAATTAGACATGACCCAAGAAAACGTGATCCTTTCAATGTCAGTTTTTCGCCGCAAGGAATGTGCATCAAAGATGAATAATCCTTCTTGGTTGTAATTGATGTCAGAATACGTCTAAGTTAAAAAGAGGTAAACAACAGTGAAAAAAAATCAAGAAAATCACAGGATGTGGTTTTAAGGAAAAAGACAATGTATATGTAGCGATTTTCAAATGCTGAAAAGATGCTATTATCAAATATGTGTATTGGTATGTATTTCTGAACGCGTTGATATTTGTGAAAATGTCTAATTTTGGAATATTATAATTACCTGCTATTACAAATTCCCCAATCGGATTGCGTCAGACCAGATCAGATTGAACATTACCAAACAGAACCAAAAGTGACGTAATGCGCAAACGCTTGTATGTAATGTGTCATTTTATTTATCACTGAAAATGTATCTATATCATGAATTCTAAATGTCTTCATAAAAACTTTGACATTTGCTATTTTGATCATATCGTCTAGTTCGCTTAGTGTTATTTTCTGGGTTTCTAGCTGTTTCCCGTTAAGCCTTTCGTTAGCTCTCGGTCCATCATATTTCGTTCAGGAGGAGACGAGTAGAAGGTACATGGCAAAGTGGATGGCACTGGTGCCAGTAAATATATGCGTTAACAACAGTATGTGCTCGATTCTTGTTTGTAAACGAGTATAACTCATTGACCTGTTTGATTGTATTCTTGTCTTTTTTATAATCACATATGAACACGTGCAATGGGGAATAAATGGATTAGCGAATTCAAGCTATAATTATGTATATTTATGCATGTAGGTATAGAAATCCATAATATGCTTTCATGAAGCTGAGTTGTAATTTCCGCTTGTCATTTACAGGATCTCAAGCGTGTTCTTAAAACATTTGTTCCATTTCTTTCTTTCTTTATAGAGGGCACTGACTTAGATGTAGGTGAAAAGTTACGTTACTCGAGGCATGGTTTATATTCCTGTCTCGAAAGAATTTATAAGTTCAACTCCCATCCAGTTTGTATTTACCCTCAACTTGATTGTACGAGAGGCGCATATGAAGTAGCATCATTTCAAAAGAACAGTTTGTTTGAAATAATCTAACCTGTTGAAATTTTAAAAATTGAAATGTCTTAAAATATTTTCCCGTACTGAACCACTTAAGTGGGAAAGGTAGCACGACATTTTATATTGATGACCAGTTAACAAAGCGTTTAAATAACACAGTTTCATGATGAATCAAATGAATGCGAGCTAAACAAATCCGACAAAAATAATTTCCACGCCTTATATTATATTAAATTATATCATATCATATCACATCATATCATATCATATCATATAATATCACATCACATCACATCACATCACATCACATCACATCACATCACATCACATCACATCAGATCATATCATATCATATCATATCATATCATATCATATCATATCATATCATATCATATCATATCATATCATATCATATCATATCATATCATATCATATCATATCATATCATATCATATCATATCATATCATATCATATACATATATACAAAATATGTTTACTTCGGCATGTTAACATTATGCAACATTCGTATGTTGTTTATCGTTTCGCATGTTAATGTGATGGATTATAATAAATACCCCCCCCCAAAAAAAAAAAAAAAAAAAGAAAACACACCCAACACGTTTGTGATGAGAACATATGACATGGAACAGGTTCAAGATGTGTGTCTATTTCGTTCCTTCCGAGAATTATAACAAGCCTCGAGCAGACGCCATTGAGTCACGATATTACTCAGTACGCGATAACAGTGACAAATGAAGGAATGGCTTTAAGTTATTTATTAGTGTGGAGAAAGTGTAACTATAATATATTTTGTATAAAATGGTCACGATTTGATGCATTTCAATCGGTTACAAAATTAAGTCTTACTCTGTTTTAGGCTTTTAGTTGATACAAGTTTTCACGCCCCTGTTCACTTCGTCTATGTCTGCTTTTAAAACGTTTATTTAAAAACCTAAACGTATAGAATTAAACAATAGAAGATATAATTATTGTGAAATGTGTAGTTTTTAGTGATTCAAGCTAGTTTACATTGATGTTAACAAATGATCTTCAACATATTGTGGGTTGGACAAGTTTGGTCTTTTTCTTTCTTTACTGGCAAGATGTTATCCCATATTATGTACATGTGTGTGACTGGTGTCTTTATGAACGAAAATTAAAAAAATAACAATGACCGTTACTACAAAGTTGATATATACTGAACTTGATTTGTCTCATTCGTTGTCACGCTGTAGCAAAAACTCATATGTTCATTAATTCCATGTGTTGTCTGTCTTTCTAAAAGTAGTAAGGGGAAAACAGTTTTGTAGAGTAAGTTTTTTAAAAATTATTATGGCAACATAATAAGTTATGTTTATTATCGTAACATCGTAAAGGTTCTTAATACGTACTAATTTCTTTTTATTATCGTAACATTATAAGGGTTTTTATTATGGAAACATAATAAGTTAATTTTTATTATCGTAACATCTTAAGGGTTTTTTATTATTATGGAAACATAATAAGTTACTTTTATTATCGTAACATCTTAAGGTTTTTTTTTATTATGTCAACACAATAAGTTATGTTTATTATCGTAACATCAAAAAGGTTTTTATTATGGCAACATAATTAGGATTTTAGATATGACAACATAATAACTTTTGTATTATGGTAACATAATAAGGTTTTTAACATGGCAGCATCATAAGGTTTCCAAGTATGGCAAAATCATAAGGGTTTTGATTATGGCAACAAAAACAGTTTGTATGGCAACATCAAATTTTTCAAAAATATATCAACATAAGTTTTTTTTAATTATATCAACATAAGTGTTCTTATTATGGCAATATCATATATTTTGTACTGACAACATAAAGTTTTATGAATTGAGGCAACATCGTATATCATTTTTGTACTGACAACATAAAGTTTTATGAATTGAGGCAACATCGTATATCATTTTTGTACTGGCAACAAAGTTTTATTTATTAAGGCAACATCGTATATCATGTTTGTACTGGCAACATAATGTTTTTTATTGTGGCAAAATAGCCACAACAAAATCTTTTTTTTATATTAGCCACACTATAAGATTTTTCTTTTTTTTATTAGCCACATCATAAGGGTTTTCTTGTTTATTAGCCACATCATAAGGTTTCTTTTGGCTCTTGATAGGGCAAGCCTAAATTGAACAAATTCAAATGTTTTTGTTTGTTTTTGTCTTTCCTTGTACCGGTTTAAGACATTTATAAGTTTTAAATCCTGATATTGTCCGTCGATGGAAAGGGGATGACATATTGATCTGCTCTATAGAGGATCTTTTATAAGTTTTAAAATGTCACCAAACGTGGAGACCTGAATTCGAAATGTTCATGATAAGAAACAATAACATTTATTATGCAATTATTTTAAAAATTATGTACAATCAGATAATATATTTTCATAGAGTCGTACTATTTAAACGAAGCATTGGCTTGACTGAAAGCAGGTTCTGGTGTAAGAATACATGTCCAGTTCAGGTACTTTTCGGCAACTTCCGAACCAGATACACATAGGTTTTCATGATGGGTCATTTCAAAACGATTTGTCTATATATGTTTGAACTGTCGTGGTGTATTGCTTTGGATGCATCTATCACCAATGTGAAAAATATAACGGCCCGAAAATGATAAAGTATAATAATTGACATCTGAGCTTCATAATAAATAAAATGTACTAATAATACAAAGCGTTACACGTGCTGCATTCACAGAGTTGAAAACGGGAGATGTTCAACTCTTGCTCACTTCAAACCAGACCACACCTGCATAAACAGTATAAAAAGTGTTTCATACGTCGATATTATTTGTTGAGTACTTCGTAAATGACATAATAATGTACTCTGATGCACATAAGTAGAGTGCAGAGCGGTAAATTACAGAATGCCAAGGTGCACTCATAATGATACAGGACGATAATAAATGTCATTAGGAACAGTGTAGGCATGGCGTTCATAACATATTGACTGTTTTGTGATCGTACTGTAATAGACAGGGGGGGGGGGGCTCTGAAACTAATATGATGGATGGGGAAGATGTTTTTCTGTGTCATAAATGTATCATGTTGTTCAGGTCAATGAAGATATAAACTGCTGAAAAAATGAATTTGAACATTGTACAGTGTTAGAAATGTATAGATCGCAACTTACATTGTAATATGTATTAAAAAGCTCATGTTGCATGTCAAGTGTTATTGCCGGTCACGTGGTAACAAATGTCATCGAATTTAGCCTCGCACATCAGTAAATACTCACAACATGTTCTGGAATTACATACACGACCACCGACGATATATGGATTGATCTGCTGGAGGACGAACCGATGTGCCCATGTTGGTATCAAATATATACTATGGAAACCTTGCGTCGGGTATAGCAAGCGTTAACTATCTTTAACAAAGACGACTCGATAATCTTCAATCAGAAATGCAATCAGTATCCGTTATATTTGTAGACGATCTATACATTTGGAATCTTCTCTAGATATACATGTATCGCATACACGATCAGGAGGAGTTTCCTTGTCTGCTGCCGGACCTATATAAACACCATTTGCCTCCAATGTTCTCTCACATGCATGCACAAACCGTTTGCCAGACGCTTTACAGAATCGTATTGTTTGTACGTCTCCGAAAAACGGCACAGCGCCAACGTTGTACCGCTCTACAATTGCCGCTTTACTGCTGAAAGACCCACATTTACTCAATGTATTTATGATCAAAATATTTATATATAAAAAACCACAGCAGCAGCAATTTTGCTATGCAAAGTAGACACAGTAAATAATCCAAGTATGAAAACTTCACGATTTGCCGGGTTTTATTTAATCTCTGTGCTCATATGACATTGGTTTCTATGTAGTGGATGCTACCAAAGACTTGCGGCCTAGATTGGCAATAAATGGTACAACATCTGCAAAACAAAAACGAAATCGTATTAGAAGGAATAAAGATCGCACGCGATTCTACTTATCATATTTTGGATAACCAAAATAATGTCGGAAACAATTTGTCACTCCATTTTCCTGAAGGATTTTTTTTTTATCCTTGAATCATATGCTATGTCTTATACTATGCCTTGGAAAATCTACAAATAAATTAGAATGCTACGGTGTACACTGTACAAGAAGAAATGATTGGAAACAATATAGCGAATTATTGCAAGTTTCCAGTAGAACGAATGTAAAAAAGATTTGCCAACCCAAAAATACAACCAGGGATCTGCCGTAGATGTCTCTATGGTATGTTGCAAACGATGTAACCATGGAAACTGCCACCGATATCGTAGAAGATATGTTCTAACAACAGAACAATCCACATTGTCCACTATTTTGGATTCAGCCGATTCAAAACCAATGGCAAGTACTATCAGCGGCTATACATTGCAACGTGGTACTTCTCTTATTGGCAACAAAAACACTCTATGTGCTATAATGGGGAAACACCAAAACCAGAAGCGGAGTTTCGAAACAATATACAGAAAAAGACCTACAAACTCTGGAATAGAAAACATTGCCGTTGGGATTATCTTCGTTTGATTCTGCAAGTTTTCCAATTCATGCAGTTGTACTCAATCACATCCACGACGGTGAACATTCAAATTTGCAGACATTGAGAAAACCCAACGACTAGTCCAGAACATATATGGCCAAAGCAAAGGACCACACGGCAAAGATTTTTGGCTACCCAGAAAAAAACAGAAAACAAAATCAATCTGCGACCTTTACCAGGATATTGTATTGTTGGGTGTACATTTGGAAGGATCACATTCAAAATGCTAAAATTGTAACAGCAAATATATACATTTTTTCGTGTCACATATTCGACTCGACGAAATAGGTACATGCATTCTCGAACCCGATCTATATATGCAACCGTTTTGTTGCTGACCGACAGCATCGATAGTGCCATTGTATATATCATAGACAAATCCTTTGTTCTAGTGGCTGTCCATCAATCCATCAAAACCAAATCCTCTTTGGTGTTTCCTTGTGCAATGGCCCTTGCTTGTTTTGTACACGACGACAAAGCCTTTGCAAAACCAAAAGGTTTAGTTGTATGCATTGTTTGGTATTTGGTATATATTGTTCCTGTCCAGGAATGCCGATTCGTATAATGGGCATTCTATGGATATGTGCTGGGAAAGGTTTGTCGTTTATAGGAGCCACTCATACGAGCACTAAGAATACGATAGCGAGCATTTCTAGTAATATTTTGGCTTTGTCGTGGCACAATGATAAACTATCTCCTCAGTTGATTAGTACTGATATGCAATTGCGATTAAACCACTAATAACCAATCAACACTCTTTCAAGCCGTTGGATCACATTTTGTGAGAAATTGCACCTCCAGCCATTTGTGGTAACCACCTGGCCATTTGAATAATAATAATAATGAGGACTTTGTATAGCGCCTAATCTTTCGAAGATCTAAGCGCTTTACACCATCAATAATGACATGACTACACTACAGAACAATAAATGACAAAAACAATGAAATTGGAAAACATAAAAACATGCTGAAAACATATAAGATACAAAACATGATTAGGTCGCTAAGTTTGTCCCTGCAGTCGAAATAGGTGAGTCTTAAGAGCACTCTTAAAAGGGACCACTGTGTCTTTGTGTCTAATTTCAATGGGCAATTCGTTCCACGTCGCCGGGCCCTGGTGTGCAAACGAACGTTGTCCATATGACTTTGTTTTGACCTTGGGAACAATAAGTTCAGAAGAAGAGCGTAAGGATCTAGCTGGTGTATACACATGGGTGAGCCAGTGTAGGGTAGAGAGCAGTGGTGAGGTGTGCTACTCTAAAGATGACCCGTGCAGCTGTATTTTGAACTTTTTGAAGTTTCTGGAGTAAATATTGTGACGAATGAGACAGAATTGAGTTACAATAGTCCAGTCTTGAAAGTACTAATAAACACACAAGTGTTTTAGTGGCATCCACTGAAAGATATTTACAAATGGAACTGATGCGTCTTAATTCAAGATATGCAGCCTTGCATATGTTCATGACATGTTGGTGCAATGTGAGAGTACTGTCTAGAGTAACACCTAGGTTCCGTACTGACTGTGAGAATTTAATGTTGGTGTTGCTGATATTTATTGCCTGAGGTAAATGATGTGAATGAGAAAGTCTTTGTGTTGTGATCAGAATAGCCTCAGTTTTAGCATCATTCATCTGCAGCTTGTTACATGTCATCCATGATTTCACATCAGAAATGCACTTCTCTACTCTATGGATGGTAGCATCAACTTCAGTTGGGTGGCTAGACTTTTATATTTGGGTGTCATCAGCATACAATTGGTGCGACACTGGGTGATGATCTATGACACTTGAGAGCGGCTGAGTATACAGAATGAAGAGAACAGGTCCAAGAACAGATCCCTGTGGAACACCACAACATACTTTAACTGGGCTGGAGTGTATTCCATTTGCAGATATAATTTATGTCCTGTTTACTAAGTAGGACTTTAACCACTGTAAGGCTATATTCTGAATGCCAAATACATGCTGGAGACGGTGAAGTAATATATCATGGTCTATTGTGTCAAATGCTGCAGATAAATCCAGGAGAGTGAGGACTGTAATCTTTCCACTATCCAAAGCAGAGAGAATGTCACTAAATACTTTCAGAATAGTAATTTCCGTACTGTGGCAAGGGCGATATGCCGACTGTACATTGCTAAAAAGACTGTTTGAATTCAAATGAGATACAAGTTGAGTTAGAACAACCTTTTCTAAGATTTTTTTTATGAATGGGAGATTAGAAACTGGGCGTTAGTTCTTTAAATCGTTATGGTTCAGTGTTGGTTTCTTCAGCAGTGGCTTTACGATGGCAGTTTTGAAAAATGATGGGAATTCCCCTGATGAGAGAGATATTAATAACATCAGTTAGTGAAGGCAATATTGGGTCTAAGCACTCAAGCAGCAGTGATGTCGGAATTGGATCAAGTTCACAATACTTTGGTGCACTTTTCATCACGATTGTCCGTACTAGATCAATAGAAACAGGTTCAAATGCTTCTAACGGTTGTCGCTGAAATACTGCATCATAACTGTATGGTGACGAATCAGTTGAAATTGTGCTGTCAAGCGAATCTCTAATGGTTTGTACTTTGTCATCAAAGAAATTTGCAAATTGGTCTGGTAGGTCTAGTGGAGAGAAAGTTGTTGGAAGTGGTGTACATTTGTTCCTTGACATTAGTTTGTTAGTTATCTCAAAGAGCTCTTTGCAGCTGGAACTCTCCGTGATCTTAGTACTGTAGTGGGATGATTTGACTAAATGGACTATGTATGTGACGTGTTCTTCTTAGCGGCTTCGTAGATTTGTTTATGAATGGTGAGTCTGGTGGAAAGCCAAAGCCTCTCTGCTTTTCAGCGATATCTTTTAGCAGTGCGAAGCTGGTCCTTAACACTGCTATACCATTGAGAACACTTTTTTTTATTGATACTCTGCATTTGGTGGCTGGGGCATGTTTTTCAAGTAATGAACGCAGGCAGTTATCAAGTTGTTCCGCTGTTGGATGTAAGAAATTTGTTAGGTTTTCTTGGATGTCATGCATGATTTTGGTTCTATTTATCATACGGAGGTTTCTCTTAGTAGCATATAGAGGTGGAGGGTTAGGGACCGATACGTCGAGATGGCATAGAATGCAGAGGTGATCCGATGCAAGTTCGTGGGATACAAGGGTGTATTGCAGAATATTATCATCAGGTCGATAAAGAAACCAATCTAAAATGTGACCAAGTTTATGGGTAGGTTGGTTAACTGACTGTTTAAGATTGAAAACATGAATGGAATCTAGGAGTTTTGACATGTATGGTTTACCAGGACAGTCAAAGTGAAAGTTGAAATCTCCAAGAATAATTAGGTTGCCACCTATCGAATTTCCATACTCTAGAAGATTTGGAAACTGTTCCAAAAAGAGATATTCAGTCAGCTTGTTTTATCTGCTAGGAGGAGGACGGTAGAGACAGAAAAAATGGACTGACCTTTGTTCCATTGTGAGCGTTGTTTGGACTAGTTCAAACGATGTGTGGCAGAAATTGAAGGTTGTGTTGTACTTAAGGCATTTGATCATGGAATTCTTTGTAATTACAGCAATTCCACCTCCGCGAGAGTTGCGGGTCAACAACTTGATGGATTAATCGCTGGGTGTTAAAACCGCACACTTAGATTCATCACCTGCGGAATGTAACCAAGTTTCTGTCAGGAAGAAGACATCAAAATTTTGGTCGTTAAATAACAGCATGCCTGAAAAAACAAGCAGCTCATTCGCTGGTGACATGTTTAAAGAGCGCCCAGTTTAGTGCCTGGGTCAGGTATTGATTTAACAAATGGAAGTGGGGCAAGAAGGTGTAATTGTAGTTTTAGATATGAAAGATTTGTATCAGATGATTGTGAGAAAATATTTTATAATCTAACTATTATCCGATCATTAATAAAAGTAATGAAACAAATTTTTAAAACAAACATAAGTAATACGACAGGGTCATTTATTCAATGTTTAACTTATTCATCGATTAACCACAGCACATAATCTCTGTCTGTCTCTCTCACACACACATATTCACACAAACAAGCATTACTATATATATATATATATATATATATATATATATACCACGAAGCGCAAAATGATGACAGGAAACATAAAGGAGTGTATATCAATTAATGAAGTTTATGGTTTTTGACAACATACATTTTCACCATAAAAACGTCTTTAATTCAGATGATTAATAAGACTTGTTGATTATTACACATGATTCTGATTAATTATTTAGAACTGGCATTCTAAAGGAGTGTCGGGCAGTAATTAATTTCATTAACTCGCAAATACCTTCTTGTGGTTTCTCTGGTTATTTTGTGTCCTAACATAGCTGGCACATACACAATACGCTATTGATATGTCATTAGTTTAGTATCTTTGTAGAATTTGTTTAGTATTGGTGTAACATCGGTTTAATCTTGGTGTAGCATTGCTTTAGTATTGGTTTAGTCTTGGTGTAGTATTGATTTAGTATTGGTTTAGTCTTGGTGTAGTATTGATTTAGTATTGGTTTAGTCTTGGTGTAGTATTGATTTAGTATTGGTTTAGTCTTGGTGTAGTATTGATTTAGTATTGGTTTAATCTTAGTGTAGTATTGATTTAGTATCGATGTAGCATTGACATAGTATTGGTGTAATATTTCGTATTGATGTAGCATTGGTTTAGTTTTGGCGTAGCATTGGTTTAGTTTTGGTGTAGCATTGGTTTAGTTTTGGTATAGCATTGGTTTAGTTTTGGTGTAGTATTGCTTTAGTGTTGGTTTAGTATTGATTTAGTCTTGGTCTAGTATTGATTTGGTATTGGGGTAGTAATGATTTATTATTACTGAAGCATTGATTTAGTATTGATATCATTGGTTTAGTCTTTGTGTAACATTGATTTAGCATTGGTGCAGTTTTGGTTTAGTAGTGGTGTAGCATTGTTTTAGTACTGGTGTAGCATTGACTAGTATTGGTGCATTATTGGTTTAATATTGGTGCAGCATCGATTTATTATTAATGTAGTTGAACCTTGGTGAAAAGAATTCCACTCAAGAAAAGAATTTTATTTCGTGAATCTGTTGAAGAGAAAGTGTTCTCTAAAGGAAAAAATGTAATTTCAAGCGCATAATTTCACCTTAAATTACCTAGATTACGTGGATAATACAATTATGTTAACAAGGATTGTACATCAATATGCAAATTAAATCTCAAAATACATTCACGTTCCAGGTGATTCGTTATACCCTATGTAGGAAATAATTACGTTACAAGAGACATGTAACACTTAAATGCCAATTTTAATTCTCAAGATCTGGTTCTCTCAAAAATTATGTAAGAAACTCAAACATTTGAGGTAGGCATTTATCTTTTCAAATACACACCTGTTTGTAATTTATTATTTCGATTCTAGCATTGTAGATAAACACAAATTTCGGCTGACCAAATACAACAGTACAACCATTGGATACGTATTCACTGGATGAGGTTGCACTATTATGTCACATTTAGTGCTACTGTTGGTGACACGCTCTTCAAAAAGAGGTGTATCTATGGTTGAAGATTAATGTAAATTATCTTGAAGTTGACATCGAAACAACGAAATCCTAGTAAAAAAGCTTCAATATTTTCTACCAAACAAATGACTTGTGCAACTCCAACGTTGATCAACTCAAGAAAAACAATTTGTTCATCTGTTCTTATGAGTAAGATTATCAATAATTGCATTAAACTCTTGCTGCATAGAGATCGTTTATCATGGCGGCAGATAAGGCTGCTTTTGTTACACCTTTCCTTTAAACATTTGTTTTAGCCATTCACCTTGAATCATTTTCCCCATAACTTTTGAATTGCTTTTGCATTTGTTCTTTGAAAACGGTTCTCCAACCATGGTTTTGGTGTGTGTGTGTGTGTGTGTGTGTGTGTGTGTGTGTGTGTGAGAGAGAGAGAGAGAGAGAGAGAGAGACAGAGAGACAGAGAGAGTGTGTGTATTTGTGTGTAACAGACACATTAATTAAATTCTCATCTAATATTCAGTAACTACGGATTCCTATGACAGAATTTTAGACATAAATAAAATTATATAGAGTGAGATTTTTTTCTTCTTTTTCTGTGCCTTAAACAAATTCAGTCACATTTTTTTCTGCAGTGTGGCAGTTTATATTAATGATTAGCAGTCTGACATCGTATCGCAAACGTAGCATTATGTCCCATTCTGTCATATTATCGGCACCAGACCGACCAGTCCTAACAACAGCCTCTTAATGCTGTGTACCAAGTGAGGCCACCTGTTATTATCCTTTTTTTAAGTCTTTGGTATGACTCAGCCGGGGTTCGAAACCAAAATATCCTGCATCTGAGGCGGACGCTTAAAACACTTAGGCCAACGGAACGGTCCCAATCGTGTTAGATGCCGAACAAACAGTGCTCTTTTATTGCTATTACTTTTTAACTATTCTTGAACTAAATCCGTTTTGATTGTCACTGTTTTTTTTTTTGTTTATTTGCCTTCATAACTCTACTGTCTGTTATCGTTATATTTCAACATCAGATTCCATGTTTTTATGCATGTCTTATCAGATTAAAGTCATATCATTTATGTAAATTCTACTAATTATCATATTCTTCATACATATTTTGACTGTAAAAAGCTCTCAAACTACATCGCATTTTAATTAGCTCTGTATGCATGAAGGTTAACGGAGGTTAGGCGAAGATATGTCGCCGTCGATAGATTGCCCGCTTTGCATCTGACTTATTATCGTTCACTCCTCCCACAGCTTGCAGTTATGAAACATGACAAATACCTTTGTATTGAGGTCTAATGGGTGCTAAATGAAAATGATTTTGCTTCTTTGACATTCAGCTCGATGCAGTCATCATGAAAGTTTATTTAGTAGCTACTCCTACTGGATGAATGGTCATATCAACACGAAAATATATATTTTTTTCTCCAGTAACACTTCTTACAATACACTGCTAGTAAACTAATAAATAAAAAATCGTCCTGATTTAATATCCGATAACATGGCCTTCGTAGAAGCCATAATTACGTGTTGTCGCCACACCGTCTGAACAAATAATAACATCGATATATGGTTTCTAAACTGAACACTTCATACAATAGGTAATCAGTCTTAAATATAAGAAAATGTGTGCTGGTCCATCATCCTGCATGATTAACATGTCCGAAATGGCCGCATCCTTTAAAGAAAGTCTTGTCATCGCTTTTTATTATTGGACAACAGGTGGCACTTATATATTTATAATCTAATTTATGCTTGATTCTATTTCTAAGTTAAATTCAATCTTTAAATGTATTATTTGTGAATAATAAACTGGTTTAAGACCCCCGCCTCCTCTTTCTCTCATGTCTATGATGGTAAATCTGACAAACTTATAGCGAGAAAGATATGGAGTATAGAAACAATCCTATGGTCAGTAGTAACGATACGTACGGCACTGTAAATAATTGTAAATGGTTCAGAGGTTAGCATGTCGGACTCATTACCGAAGGAGTGCGGGTTCGAATCCTACCATCGGACCAGCCTGGGTCAGTTATAATGGTTTGCTCTTGGGAAAGGCACTTTACTCTAATTACTTAAATAACCTTACCTGTGTTGTTGTGCCATTGGTAACTAACTTGTGTTGCTGTAATATAAAGCACTAAACTAAACCAAAACTATAATGTTTTAAAAATTACCTCTCGTTTGTAAGTCATTTCAATTAGCATATTACTCACTCGCTTAGAAGCATTTGCCGGTCATCGAATGGCAGCACTTTCACTGTTCTGTATGCTAGCCAAATAATGCTTGTAGTGAACTCTTCATTTAAACAAATTTAAATTTTTAAATTCTAAGCGACTATAACAAACATACATGAAGCTCAAATATGGAGAAAACTAAAAATGTACAAAAGGATTGTGAGTAACTACAACATATGCAACGGGAATGAATGCATAAAGAACACTCCCTCCGTCATTGCAGTGTCCTGTAGTCAATCTTACCAGAGTTGGAAACATAAGTCTGTGTATATGTGTGGGTATAATTAAAACGTATATATTATGCAAATATCACGAATCTTAACGGAGAGACCATGGCTTGAAAGTTTCAACAAAACATTAGTGGAGAGTTGGACAAGTCCATAAATGGATTAGGCTTCCTTGTAAACAAACCATCAAGTGATCTGTGTTTGAATATCGCCCCATATCTAGCAGAATCATCTCCATCCGGCTGAAGGCATCTCTCTTTAACATCATAGCTATCAAAGTCTATGCTTCAACTATTGATTATAATGATGAAGAAATAGAGGAGTTTTAAGACAAACTCCAGGGTGTTATAAACATGGTAAGTATGTTTTTTGTTGTTGTTTGTTTTATGGTTCAACTCCATTTTCATCACAATATAGGCTATACATGGCGGCCAGTATTAATGGTGGAGGAATAACCCGGACAACCCCCGGAAAGAACCACCGACCCACGAGAAGCTACTGGCAAGCTTTCTCACATAATTACATTTGCCGAATCTTAGACTCGAACACACGCAGACAGAGGTGAGATGGCAGTGGTCCGTAACGGACAGTGTTTTAGACCACTCGGCCACTCGGGGCCCCTAACATGGTAAGTAAGAACAACATCCTAATCATCGAAGGAGACTGGAATGCCAAAGTTTGCAAAGATGCTCTAAAAGACTGGAATGATCATTGTGGACCTTCTTGCAATGAGCTTACCAATGAAAGAAAGAGACGGCTGCTCGAGTTCGAAAGCTACAACAAAATGGTACTAGCCACCAACCTGGGCCAACGTAAAGCTTCACGATGCTGGATATGGCACGCACCACATAGAACCCATCATTGTAACAGAATTGTTACCTAGTGGATGGTGGATTAAATGAACAACACAAACACAATATGTGAAAAATAATGTAAATTTATGAAATAAATTATTAATGAAAAATAATGATGTATCAACACAATAACTCATGCGTTCAACCCACGATCATACTCCACAACCATTCACAATTCAAAAATAAATTAAATATTAATACAAAATAAACACAGATCCAAGGAATCTCCTGGACTAAACACAGATCCAAGGAACTTCCTGGACTACACAAATGTTTCAAATAAAATGGAGCCTTTACAAAAGTTGTATTAACGCAAGTATAAATTGCGATAACAAATACAAACATCAAACTATACTATCGCACGTATGGATTGCGACAACAAGTACAAACATCTACATGTATTTTATCAAGTTGCTAACTTTTATTGAGATTCATATAATCCCTTGAAATACTACTGTGATTCAAAGTATCTATGTGTAAATATAACAATGTATTCAATTGTAACTACAATTGCAACACACACATGTGTCTCGACCCTGTACAACCGTACGATTCACGAACTGTTGAATCGCCGCCCAGCTTCTCCGAATACCTAGGGTTGACCCAATACTTTTATCGGTCACTTGCCCTTCACGGATCCACTACAGTTATACGTACAGACAGCATACAGCATCTACTAGAACCATCGGTCCCAAATACTTAGATGCTACCCCGGACGTTTACACCTCTAGACAGCTCCAACACTCGGACATTTAGACTTCTAGATTTCCGGATATTTACACATCTCGACAGACGTAGACGGACAGACAATCCGACAGACAGACAGTCAGATACATCAATTTGATCGCACAATTAAACAGCATAATCACGGCACAATCAATCACATTCAGCTACAATTCAGAGACATTCAGATACGTTCAGAGACGTTCCGCTACAATCAGAGACATTCAGAGACGTTCAGAGACGTTCAGCTACAATCAGAGACGTTCAGCTACAATCAGAGACGTTCAGCTACAATCAGAGACATTCAGAGACGTTCAGCTACAATCAGAGACATTCAGATACGTTCAGAGACGTTCAGCTACAATCAGCTACAATAAAGAAACCAAACTAATAATAGTTGTTTCTAAAACAATCTAAAACTTAGATTACGCTATTGCATTTAAAGTCTAATAGTGACTAGTAATTCCAAATATTCAACGTTTTAAATCTACATTGTAATAAAGGCATCATTACATGAAATAATAAACTGAATAAAATTCACAATAAAACGAAATATAAATTTAACACTCACCCATTTGGCTGGAGAAAGAATGACGAGCTATCTCTCCTTTGATAAGATACTTTTGGACTCGTAATCTTATCAGAATTATTCTGCCTTATATATCCTCAAATAGGTGAGCAGAATTCACGGCAAAATTCCCGTGCACCCCGTGATTCTAATGTTCCTGACTTCAAGTGATTTGTAGTTAGGTACATGCAAATCGCTACACGTCACTTACCTTGAAAAACACTTATTCACCCCAGGTAACGCATGTACGACGAAACAAAAAAAATGGTGAAATTGGTTTGTAATTCAAGAAGAAATAAATTCAATTTTCGCCTAATTCTGTGACAATCATAACCAGATCGACTACATACTGGTTCAAAACCGTTACCAATTTGGCATCAATAGAGCAAAATGAAGAAAGTTCTCAGGTGCTGATGTTGGGAGTGATCACGATCTCGTCATCATGGACTTCTGAGTGAGGCTGAAGAAAATTAACAAGCCAAAGAACATCAGGCTCAAATTCAACAATGAAAAACTGAAGGACCCTAACATTCGCAAGTTTTTCCAAGCCACAATTGGAAGAACATTTGCTCCACTCCTTGTGATGGATGTTGATGTTAAAGTGATGACAGACACTTTAAATAGTGTCATGATAACAGCGGCTAAGGAAATCATTGGCCTCCATCGCCCCCAAAACACTATGGGTTACAGAAGTGATTCTGAATCTGTGTGATGCCCGAAGAGACCTAGAAAACACCAGACACACAACACCGGCAATGGAGTTCCGAGAAATAAAGAAGAATATAAGATAAAAATTGAAGAAAGCAAAGGAAGATTGGATTTGACAAAAGTGCACAGAAATAGAGAGCAGTCTGATAACGCATAAAAGCAAAAAGGCATTCCAAATTGTGAAAGACCTCACCAGACAGACGCAAGCAAGAGTTAGAACCATTCAAGACGAAAATGGAAAATGCCTCACAGAAGCAAGTGACATTGCAGAAAGATGGACTGAGTATAGTAATGAACTCTACAACCAGAGGAGACCCAGAGGGGCTTGAAGTTCCAAACTCTTCAAATGTTAAAAGAAGAGGTGGAGTCAGCAATAAAATCACTAAAGAATGGGAAGGCAGCATCCCAGCTAAACGTATACAGAATGGTGGGGAATCAGTGACAGAGCTACTAACAAAAATCTGCAACAAGATCTGGCAAACAGGCGAATGGCCAACACAGTGGACCCAATGACTTATTATAACAATCCCCAAAAAAGGCAATCTCCAGCTATGCCAAAATTACAAAACCATCAGTTTGATCAGCCATGATAGTTAGGTGATGCTAAGATCATCTTGAACAGACTGAATCCACAAGCAGATGAAATAATTGCTGAACAATACATCTATCTTTTGTTCATAGATTTCAAAAAGGCTTTTGACAGAGTGTGGCTGGAGGCATGCGGCAATGTGGGTCACAATGAAGAAGTACAGCATGAGTCAAAAGTTGACCAATACCATGAAGCTGCTGCACGCCAAGGCTAGCAGTGCAGTACTTGCTCAAGGGTATGTGAGTAACTCGTTGAAGACAACAATTGGAGTATGTCAAAGCTGTCTCCTGTCACCCAAGCATTTCAACATCAACTATGAGCGCGTCATGAGCGAAGCCTTGGAATACCAATGTGGGACAGTCAGCACTGGATGGCATAACATCACCAACCTATACATTGCAGACGACATTGATGGGCTGGCAGGCAGTGAAGACGAGCTTGCCATCTTAGTGAAGAACCTGGATGAAACATCTTCCAGATTTGACATGGAGATAAGCGACGAGAAGACAAAGCTGATGACAAAAGTTGCAAATAATATCAACGAAGATTAAAGTCAGAGCACAGGAATTGGAAACAGTGGGCCAGTTCAAATATATCAGTTACTTAATCACCGAAGAGGGATCAAGAGTAGAAATTTTGTCACGAGCAGTACAAACAACGGCAGCTATGTCAAAGCTAAGACCCATCTGGAGAGGCAAGAATATCTATCTGAAAACTAAAATCAGACTATTGTGGGAGCACTAGTCATCTCCACCGTTTTGTATTATTGTGAGGCCTGATAGCACAATTACAACGGAGAGTCCAGGCACTTGAAATGAGATGCATCAGAACCATCCTTAGCATCTCTTACATGGACCACATCATAAATGAAGAAGTGCGTAACACCATCGGGCACAGTGTAGGTCATTATGAAGACCTCCTCAGCACTGTAAAAAAGAGAAAGCTGAAGTGGTATGGCCATGTCACTAGAGCCAACATTCTATCCACAACAGTACTGCAGGGCAGCGTCCATGGTGGAAGAAGTAGAGGTAGACAGAGCAAAACGTGGACTGACAACATCACAGAATGGACCAGAAAATGTTTTGCAGAGACACAGGTATGGGCACATGATCGAGACAAGTAAAGGGAACTTGTCAGATGTTCAGTAGCACAGTGCCTCAACGACCACATTAGGTCAAGAGACTGATGATGATGATGATGATGATGATGATGATGATGATGATGATGAATGAATGTAATGAATCTATCTTTGAATCGTTAGTACCTCTTACATCAGTTGATATATTCAGCAGCATCTCAAAACGAAATTATTGTCACACTTCTCTGAAGATATAAAATGTTAATGAAACATTCTGGATTGCTAAGCACCTTATGTTAAATGTTTTTGTGGGTTTGTTACATGTAGAGATCTTTTCACTGTTGATCGTGTCATAGATCAAATAAAATTATATGTACTAGTATTGCATCTAGTAAGAACCAGCACTTACAAAATTCATCTCCCAAACATTGCTTGATAAGATATTTGCAAAATCTTCTTGCATATCTGAGAAGGTTTCATAAGTTGATGGCATTCGTAGAATACTTCCACAGGTATGTGCTACTGGGCGTCGTTCAAAGCCATATAATCTTGTAAACTCAACAATGATCTTCTCACTCATAAGATTGAAACCTGTGCAAAACCGCAGAAAGTTTTCCATACCTTTCTTGTCCAACCTTTTACAAAACGTTTCAGGTAGTTAGATGTGGATTGTTGGTTGCAGTCAATCACCACTGGAAAGCTCGAAGCATTCAATATTTTTTCACTGTTGGCTGTTTTTCTTTTAAAATGTCACAATGCACATTTTGATCCATTTTCAGATTGGTTCCAAACACATTTGTCCAACTTTCATTGACAAACTTTGGCTCCTGTAAGATTTCCTTGTGTGCAATTTCTTCAATGACATACTGGATTGTTTGCAAGTGTTGACAGCATTGTAAAATCACGGGATTCACAAACCTCCAACCTCACATCAACCAACGCAAAGTTATCTAATGCTGCTTTAATGATGGTTTGTTCTGAAAGTGGTATAAAGCCAAGAAAGGCTTTTGTAAGACTTACTGTAATCATACTAAATATTGCATCCTCAAGGTGTACTTGAAAGTATTTCAAGGTTAACCAACCATCACATGATTTACTGATTTCCATCCATCTTCACCTATACCATGTCGCAAAATAGGAACCTTGATATCAGCACCCTCATAACAGTTGGAATAGAAGCTTTCCAAGAATTCCGTGAAAATAACTCTAAGAAATCCAACACATTCACCTCTTTCATCTTCTCCATTGGATAATATCTTTTTCACTGTGCAACTGCTAAGACACATCTCTTCCTTCTGATACAGCTTTATCAGTTCATTAAAACTGTTACATTGATGTATTACTAAGTGTTAAGTCTGGCTTGGTTCTGTGCAGATTAAAGTGTATTTGTTTGTGGAGCATGGAACCTCTGATGATAATGTATTGACAGATTGACAGAATCAGAATATACTGATTCAATTATCATCTGTGACATCCATGCATACAGTTCCAGCCTCTGAAGGTGCTATATTGGGTAAGAAATTGCACAACAATGACGGAGACTCCTCTGATGACAAAAGTTTGTAACATTCGGCACAAAGTGAAAACATTATTTCCTTATCTACTTGAACTGTCAACAAACATGACTGCATATTTGAATCACTGAATTGCATGGCTAATGATGGTGTTGCGGCATTCAGTGCTTTTGCTGTTTCACACAATGCTGTGTATGTTGTTGGCACATGTCCTAATACTTTTCAGTCACACTGCTACGATGTATACAGTGAGATAGTTTATAGGGCTGTCTAGCTGAGCCATCATGATAAAGAGATGTAGCATGATGTCTCATCCGGTCAAATTATCCTTATACCAGACCGACCAGTCCTAACATTAACGTGATGCTGAGCACCAAGTGAGGCAGCTGCCAGTGTCATTTTTATGTCTTTGGGATGACCCAGCGGGTTTCAAAACTGCGACCTCCTGCATCCGAGGTAGAAGTAACCTCTTAGGCTACCAGACTGGTCCCTTATGCACAAAATTAGATCATTCATGTGACTTACTCCGATCCTGAAAAGAGAAATAAAAGACAAAACCAAACTTTTCAGTCTGTTGTACCTACTGCTCTTAACTTTTCTCAATAAAATCTTGCTGAAGTACCATTTTCTTCAAGAAATCTTCAAGTTCTCTACCATCTTCAGTCATGAACTACCATATATGAAATACAAATATATCTTACTTTCAGTGTTGTGAATAAGTACCTGAATTATTAAGTGACTTATTGTGAAATTATTGTTACATAATACAATAATAAACTTTCCTCTTATAATCAGCATAGTGTCATAAGCAAAGATGTTCAATGTTCAAGTCTACAGATTCTTCTCATTCCACCTTTATCACGGTATCCTACGTGCCATAATCTCTCTCTCTCTCTCTCTCTCTCTCTCTCTCTCTCTCTCTCTCTCTCTCTCTCTCTCTCTCTCTTACAAAGTAACCATATTAAACTGTACTACATCCATGTTTGGCTTCTGTTTCATGTACCTTGATCTCTGACCAACAATATGAAGTGTTAGACAAATTATCTGGCGGAGCCCCACTTGGCTGAGTGGTCTAAAGCTATCTTTGTTACGGATCAATGATATCTCACCTCTGTCCGCGTGGGTTCGAGTCTCATATTCGGCCAATGTGGGTACGTGAGAAAGCTTTCCAGTACCTTCTCGTGGGTCGGTGGTTCTTTTCGGTGGTTTCCCGGGTTCTTCCTCCACCATTAATACTGGCCGCCATGTATAGCCTATCGTATGCTGATAAATAGCGTTAAACCCTACAAAAACAAACAAACAAACAATATATCTGGCACTGCAACACAGGTTTGAGCTTTATCCATTTCATAAACTGGTACATCTGGGAAAGTATTACGTAAAATGAATCTAAATCTTGTAATCAGTGATACTACTGTTCCATATTCGTCCAGAGCCAATGTAACTCCTATGTATTATATTGAACCAGAAAAAATCTCAAGTCACATCTACAACTAGTATTTAACCTTTATTTAAAAAAAACGGTAATTGATTGGATTGGGAACAAGATCAGATGTCATACACATATACAAGTAAATCACAAAACAGCATGACATCTCTAAGCCATGTTTGCATCAATTAATGGATAAGTGGACGGACATACAAATGGATGAATAAATGAATGCGTACAGTAAATGAATAGGTAGATAGATATTAATTAATCAAATAAAAATAAAAACAATATATAATGTATACATGTTGTTCTTGTTGATTCAAACACAATTTCTCAGTGCAAGAGAAGTGTGAAATGAGTAAAAATCTTCAAAACTTCATCCCTTTAGAAAGGTAAGAACCTCTATATTGACCTTGTACAACTGGTCAAGTTCCAAAGAATTTAATTTCCTGTAATCACTTTTAAAGTAACTCAGGTTTGCAGAGTACATTCTGAGGATCTGCCTCTCACAGTACAACTCTGGAGATACGTGTGTTAATTTTGTGTTATATTTATATTACACCATTTAACTTTGTAAATCATGGAGACAAGCGTGTTATAATTGGTGTTTTTACATCGATAGACCTTTACTATCTATCTATCTATCTATCTATCTATCTATCTATCTATCTATCTATCTATCTATCTATCTATCTATCTATCTATCTATCTATCTATCTATCTATCTAAAGAGTAAAATTAAGAATTAAAAGGCATGTTGCAAAGTTAATATAAGGGAGATAACAGATGAAATTATGAATGACGAATAATTTGAAGAAAAATAAAAAGATGATTGTATGACATCCAAAAAGGAATGAGATATTTAACTATACCTCTGTGCTAGTTTGGCTATTTATCAACATGTAGATTTTAAAAGGAAGCCTAAAATAAGGAATCTGAAATACAGAGGGGAAAAAAACTAAATAAATAAACTCTATACTATTAATGAAGTTGTGCCTTTAACAACATTGTTTTACAATAGTTATCATTCCAGGAGTTTACTATGTGATGGAGATTAACATGGAAAAATGCTGGACACCACTATCCAAGTTTTCCTCAGTGAAGACGTTAAACATCTGTTGATCGTTTTGTAGTATGGGATTTTGTAATTTAGTAATGTTTTCTGATTATGATTTACCTAGTATTCGTCGAGTAAAATTCATTCTATTATATGTTTAAAATCTGATAAACCAATTGATGGACATGGTATACCATATCCTGTATATTCACCACCTTCAAGAAAATCAATTAACGGAACATCGAGTATACATTATTCAGTTGTAATATCATGCAGTTTTGATAACCGCGTTAACCTTTGCTTACATTTGTCGATTGTGCTATCATGTAGGTTTCATTACCGCTGTATCTTTACTCACTGTACTCGATTGTGGTATCATGTAGTTTTCATCACCGCAATATCTTTGCTAACAGTACTGGATTGTGATATCATGTAGTTTTCATTACAGCGGTATCTTTATCATTGTACTCGATTGTCATATCATGTAGTTTTCATCACCGCAATATCTTTGCTAACAGTACTCGATTGTGATATCATGTAGTTTTCATTACCGCGGAATCTTTACTCACTGTACTCAATTGTGATATCATGTAGTGTTAATTACCACGGTATCTATACGCACTGTACTCAACTATGATATCATGTAGTGTTGATTATCACGGTATCTTTACTCACTGTACTCGATTGTGATATCATGTAGTTTACATCACCGCGATATCTTTGCTTACAGTACTCGACTGTGATATCATGTAAGTAGTTATAGGGGGCACTCTAGCGTCATGGGAAAATCCAGTCAAAAAGTGCTTGGGCACATCTAGCGTCAAGGGGAATTTAACATGGTGGGCGTATCTAGTGTCAAGGGGAATTGAACATGGGAACTATTTGGGCATGTCACAAATTAGGCGAAAATTTTATTTTATTTTCTATTTGAATTACAAACCAATTTAACCATTTTTTTTGTTTCGTCGTACATGCGTTACCTGGGGTGAATAAGTGGTTTTCTCCAAGGTAAGCGGCGTGTAACGATTTGCACGTGCCTGAATTTGAATTACATGAAGTCCGGAACATTAGATTCACAGGGTGCACGGTAATCTTGCCGTGATTTCTGCTCACCTATTTGAGGGTATATAAGGCAGAATATTTCTGATCAATATTACGGGACCCAAAGTATCTAATCAGAGGATAGATAGCTCGTCTTTCAATCTCCAGCCAAAGGGGTGAGTGTTAAATTTATATTTCGTTTTATTGTGAATTTTATTCAGTTTACCATTTCATATAATGATGCCTTTATTACAATGCAGATTTCAAACGTGGAATATTTGGAATTACTAGTCACTATTAGACTTTAAATGCAATAGCGTAATCTAAGGTTTAGATTATTTTTTTTGAGACAACTATTATTAGTCTGGTTTTCTTTATTGTAGCTGATAACGTCTTTGAGATCGTAGCTGAAATTGTAGATGATTTGTTGCGGAACATCTCTGATAACATCTCTGATATCGTAGCTGAAATTGTAGCTGATATTGTAGCGGAGCATCTCTGTTTGTCGGATTGTCTGTCCGTCTACATCTGTCGTGACGGGTAAATATCCGGAAATCTAGAAGTCCGAGTGTCGGAGCTGTCTAGAGTTGTAAACATCCGGGGTGGCATCTAGGGTATTGAGGAACGTTAGTTCTAGTAGATGTTGTATGCTGTCTGTACGTATAGCTGTGGTGGATCCGTGAAGGGCAAGTGACCAATAAAAGTATTGAGTCGACCCTAGGTTTTCGGAGAAACTGGGCGGCGATTCAACTGTTGGTGAATCGTACGGTTATACAGGGTCGGGACACATGTGTGTGTGTTGCAATTGTAGTACAATTGAATACATTGTTGTATTTACATGGTTACTTCAAATCACAATAGTATTTCAAGGCATTGCATGAATCTCAATAAAAGCTAGCAACTTGATTAAATACATGTATATGTTCGTGCTAGTTGTCGCATTCCATACGTGCGATAGTATAGTTTAATGTTTGTGTTTATTATCGTAATTTATACTTGCGTTAATATAACTTTTGTAAAGGTTCCTTGGATGTGTGTATAGTCCAGGAGATTCCTTTGTATCTGTGTTTTATTTTGTATTAATATTTCATTTATTCATGTATTGTGAATGATTGTGAGTGTAATTGTGGGTTGAACGCATGAGTTATTGTGCTGATACATCATTATTTTTCATTAATAATTTATTTCATAAATTTATATTTTCTTTCACATATTGTGTTTGTGTTGTTCATTTAATCCACCATCCTCTCGGTAACAATTCTGTTACAGGGCCTATCTAGCGTCAAGGGAAATTGAACATGGGGAATATGATTTGTATTTGTATAAGGGACTGTCTAGTGGCAAGGGGGAAAATGGAGGCAAAGAAAGCTTATATCTTTTCGAGGCTTATGAGTGGCCCTGAAAAGGGCCTTTGGATACTTTTTCTTTTATTTTCTGCTGTTCCACCACCTTTTGATTTTACCAATAATTCCCGTTTTCTTTTTCTTTTCGTCCTCGGGAATCCAGTCAGAATGTCCCATCGCTCTAAACTTCTCTTGTATCTTGATCCAATTATTATTTAATCTTTCAAAGTCCTCTTTCTTTTTTTGGTTTTCATTGTTCTTTCTCTCCTTTCTCTCCTTACTCCAGTTATCTTTTATCTTCTTCACTTCTTCTAATAGCTCCTTTCTCAGCAGTTCTTCAGCTTTCTTGAGCGGGTCCAAACCATTTTGGACATGAGGGTACTCTGTCAAGATATTTTCCAAAAAGCACTTGACGTTTTCGACAATATCTATCACTTGCTTCAATTTCCCCACTCTAACATAGGGTGGGTTAATGCAGCCTCGTAACTTTTTGGCTTCTTCTTCTAGCATTCCTTCTAAGAGCTCCCTGGCTATTTTCAGTCTTTTTGCAAAGTCCAGACTGTTCGTAAACTTCCATTTATGATGTAGTTTTTCCACTTCATATTCCCCGTCTAATATCCAGAAATAGCTGTGTCTTAAATTGTTGAATAAACTTGATGCTTTTGCCATCTTCTATGGTTATTCCGTGGAATGGTTCTAATGTCAGCCACTTGAGTATATATATATATATATATATATATATATATATATATATATATATATATATATATATATATATATATAGCACAAGCGCGGACGTGAAGGAAAACACCCCTTATACTCATTTTTCATATTATATACTATTCACAAAACATTATTTACTATCCAAAATCACATCATTTACTAACCACACACGGGAAGCAGCATAAACAAACCATATCATTTACTATCCAAAATCACACCATTTACTAACCACACACACACACGGGAAGTTGCCAAAACAAACCATATCATTTACTATCCAAAATCACACCATTTACTAACCACACACACACACACACACACACACGGGAAGCAGCCAAAACAAACCATATCATTTACCATCTAAAATCACATCACTTACTAACCACACACACACACACACACACACACACACACACACACACACACACTATTATATCAGTAAAGAGTCAGTGTTTATAATCACAGTACTCCTGTCTCATACCCATTGGCATTTTGAACAGTCTCTTTTTTATGTATTTGGTCAGCCCTGAGAAGGGCTGTTTTTTAAACTTCAAAATGCACCTGGCTAATGCTGGCATCGCCCAGGTCTAGCCCCGCACACACATCTCCTACTCCAATCGTTCTCCCAATTCACTCTTGTGATTGGGAGCGCAGATGGAGAATGAGTGGCTTCACTATCCCAATCTTCCGTTTGAGGGATAGTGAAAGTCTCTTCATGTCTTCCTCTATTCCGCAACCGTGGATGAGGCTGTGGTTGTTGCGGCTGAGACTGTGGTTGTTGCGCCCAATTCACTCTTGTGATTGGGAGTGAAGAGGAAGCTGTCTGTGCTTGACGAGCTGATTCTGGTGGTGAAGGTGTCCTCACCTCAGGTTTCACCCGACAGGCTTTAACTATCATGCGGTGAGGCAATATCGGTCTTCTCTTCTCCTCCTCTTCTTTCGTTTTTCTTTCCTCCTCTTCTTTTTCAATCCTGGCCTGTTCTGCTATGGCCTCCATTGCCAGCTCGTCCAGGAGACGTCTAGCATTCTCCAGGTGCATTTCAAGATCTCTCAATTTGTGTACTCTACTCATCTTCTTTGGCTCGAAACGTCAACGATAGGTAGCCAGACAGCAAAGCAAGTTGGAGTTTTTAAGTAACAACCGACCACTCAGGGTCACTTGTGCCACTTTTATATCCAGCATATCGCTGGACATTTATTTTCCCTATTTATATGTGCACAATAGTGCACTTATCAATTTGGGCGTTATACCGAATTACTAATTAGTAACTATCGGTATAGATGTAAGCCCTGGGGTAGGTAGGTAAGGCCCATCCACACCTCCCCTATTAACCTCTAGATGCGGTACCTGCAGGAAGAGGCAAAGGCGGAAAAGGTCCCAGTCGGATTTCTCGTCGTCCCACACGCAGAGGCAGAGCCAAACGCACCACCAGACCCACCCACGAAGAAACACGAGACGCTCCCACGGCACTCCCGGAGAACACAACCCGCGAAGCAGCAACACACCAAACACGCAAGGACAAACACAGCAACAGCCACAGACGCCACACCCTGCCGAATGCTCCCTTGGTTTTGTATCAAATTCAGTCCAGTTGTGCTAGTGGATGCCCTATACACCAATGATGTGTTAGCCACCTGTGCAATTATATCAAGATTTATAAGTTACAGAATTTCCTAACACTTATCACTATGCCCCCAGTTAAGTACAAAGTGTACTGTACAATTCGCCACCATCCTACCGGTGAAAATCCCTTCTCGAAGAGGGAAATTCACCCTAGAAAAAACAAAAAACCTATACTAGGGTGTCAGAGTGACTATTTGTTTTTTTTTCCAGGTTAGGTTGTTTTAAGTTATGAATTTGGTTGGGTGTGATCCGAAATGGTCATATTTGAGATTTGATGTTTGGTTAGTCAAATGGAATTCTCATACCAATCGATATTGCGAGAATTCAATGTCTATTCACATGTAACAGAGAAAACCGACAGGACAATACAGACAGACAGACAGATTTAGAAAGGGAGGTGGAAGGGGTCAGTCAGCTTTTGTGCGGGAATGATTGGGTTAAGCACAGAGATGTACCAGGCTGTACACATATGCGGGCCCCAATCCAGGCGATTCCTAGTATAGGAAAGGGCCTGTTTCCTCGCAACTGCATTCACTTTCCCCTATTCCCAAGAAGAGACAAAAGGTTGGGGATAGGTACAGTACAATTACAACAATGAACATTAAGTAGCCCTAAGAAGGGCTGTTCTGTAATCTGGTCCTCCACGTTTCCCTCGGTGTCAGTGATAGCATCAGTAGTTCCATTTATTGTCCTTTGAATATTGTCTATGCATTTCTTCCAATCCTCTCTTCCTGTGAAGTCCAGTTCAAGGTCGTTAGAAATTAACCGGATAATTTTGAATATTAAGTGCCATTAGCTTTCTTAATTCTATATATGCAACCCCATAGGACATGTGATGGAGTGATGTTAATGCAACTTTATTGTTGCGACATTGTGTCGCTGGGCCTGATAGTCCTGGATTAAGACTACCTTAAATTTCTATTTGGGGTCATATAAGTATGATTGTAAAGTAAATTTATTGTTTGAGTGTAAAGTAAACTTATTGTTGCAACATTGTGTCGCTGGGCCTGATAGTCCTGGGTTAAGACTACCTTATAATTCTATTTAGGGTCATATAAGGAATAGTTGTATAATATGTAAGCGTTTTAATGTTATGTGTTGTGTTGTCCATGATGCTGCATATTGGAGGGTAAAGATAATAGCATCGTTGACAGGGAAGAGCTTGGAAAAGAGGGTGATGTTAATAAGGAGTTTTTTCCCAGACTACACTTATTTATTACATGATGTGACTGTTTGTTGTTTGGCGGGATGCGCATTTAAGTCCAGAGTGTGGGTTGGTATAAACTCGCAAGATGCGTAGAGTTCTTTGACCCTATATTGACACCCATCGTCATTCTTTTCCCACATGCGCCCCTAGCCGGTACCTATTCTTAAAATACCAGGGATAAATTATTTTGTTTAAAGCTAATTTAGTTTATAATTTCAATACAGGCTAAGTAGCGGTAATCTCTGTCAGAACCGTGATAATGAGTGAATGTAAACTCGCAGTTGCGTAAAGTTCAATATGAACTCAATATCGACACCCACCCGAATCACGACTCCAACAGAGTCACAGGCTAGTCTTAAACATAGTTATTAATTAACTAGATATTGTTGTTAAAATTATTTTAATATTTATAATGTTATTAATAATTTAGTTATCATGAGGATCAAAAAGGCGTGAAGGTTTGTGGGTTGATACCAGGGATAAATTATTTTGCTTAAAGGTAATTTAGTTTATAATTTCAATACAGGCTAAGTAGCGGTAATCTCTGCCAGAACCGTGATCATGAGTGAATGTAAACTCGCAGTCGCGTAAAGTTCAATATGAACTAAATATCGACACCCACCCGAATCACGACTCTGACAGAGTCACAGGCTAGTCTTAAACATAGTTATTAATTAACTAGATATTGTTGCTAAAATTATTTTAATATTTATAATGTTATTAATAATTAAGTTATCATGAAGATCAAAAAGGCGTGATTTTGGCTCGCAAGGTGCGTAAGGTCATGTAGACCAAATACCAAAGCCCCCCCCCCCCTCTCACCATCCCCCCAGAGTCTCAGTCCGATCCAATAATGTAACTTATGTTTTACTTTATTGTTAATTTTAGAGAATTTATTTAGTATATAATATCCTATGACAGTGTTATATTTTATCAATTAAGTTCGAATTAATAAAAAAATCAATTATATTTTTTGCAGTTAATTGTAGATTGGGTTGTGTTAGATTAAGTATGTTTGGATATACACTTGTTGATTTCCCTAATTTTTGTTTATTTTTAAGTGTGTTTCTATGTATAATATTGTTTGTGCATTTGTTGAATATATGATCTAAATCTTCTGGTTGCTTGCATTTAAAGCAGTTTATGTTATGTGGGAATGGTCCTAGATATTTACCAAAGCTGTTAGCTAGCTTTGTTTTTCCTATCATTATCCTATTCATTTTAATTTGTTCACGTCTTGTATTACCTAGTATTATTGTTGTTCTTTTAACAGTTTTTATAATATTATGTAGTACTCTCCTTTTAGTCGATAAGCTCCAGGTGTTTTGCCATATGTTATTTATCATGCCATGTATTAATCTATACATTTCAGTATGGCTATACGGTAGTGGTTCATAGTGCAGTTCATTTAGTTTGTCATTGGCTAGTTGGTCAGCTAATTCATTTCCCTTTATATCTATGTGTGAAGGTACCCATAGAAAATCTACTATAATATTTTGGATTTTGAGTTTAGTTATTTGATATTGTAGTTGATAAAGGAAGTTTTTCCTACTATTGGAGTTATTATTATGAATAGTTTTTAGGACACTAAGCGAGTCGCTGACAATTAGTGCTTTTGTAGGTTTATGTTGTTGTATCCATATCAGAGCTTGTAGTATAGCCCAAAATTCAACACTATATATGGAACAATAGTCTGGTAAGCGTTTGCCCTCTTTATTTGAAAATTAGGTATGACCCATGCTGCCGCTGTTAGTACAGGATCAATTTTTTTTTGTATTTATTATTTATCTTTTCATTTACAAGCATTTTCAAAAAATGTGGGTCCTGTATTTTATTACCTTGATTTTTTAAGGAGAGATCTACGTGTATATAATTCATTCTCCAGGGAATTATAACGGAGGTTTAATTTTTTGTACTTGAAATATATCAACGGGGAGTTTGGTTTTTATATTATGTATCTGTTTACCAAATGAGTTAGAATATTTGCCTCGTTTTATTAGTGGTTTATTGCATTTTTTAATGGCCTGTAATGTGGGGTGTGTTTTCTTATGAGTTGACAGACGAGCGACATATCTCACCATGACCTCTTGTCTTCTTAAATGAAGCGGAGGTTCACCTGCCAGGACCTGCAACTCCTCTGTCGACGTCTACATGGCAATGCCCCAGTTGCTATAAGGAGGGCTTTTCGTTGTATTTGTGTAATTTTATTGAGTAGTGTTGGTGATGCCGTGGCGTAAATCTGGCACCCGTAATCAATTTTAGATCGAATAAGTGATCTATATAGAGTAATTATTGTTTTTTGACAGGCACCCCAATGTGTACCTTGAATACTTCTAATTAGATTAAGGTATAATTTACACCTTTTAATTAGGTCTGTAATATGATATGACCATTTCATGTGTTGATCAAAGTACATTCCTAAAAATTTAACTACCTTTACAAATGTTATATCTTGATTTTGTAGGGTGAGTTTTGGATATATTATATTATTTTTATAAGGGGTAAATAGTACAGCTACTGTTTTTTGGTGTGAAAATTTAAATACCCATTTATCAGCCCAGTTACCTATATTATCTAAACTATTTTGTATTTCAGCAATATGGTTCCGGTTGGATGGGTCGCCCGCTCGCCAGAGGGCACTATCATCGGCAAATTGTGATAGCCCAACTTGTGGAGTAGCTAAATTTTTATCTAAGTCATTTATCATAATGTTAAATAAGGTACACTCCCTTGAGGGGTACCATTTTCTAAAGTGTACTTTTCAGAATATGTTGTTCCTATCCTAGTGATAATTTTACGGTCAATTAGAAAGTCATTTATGAAGTTATATATATTACCTGTTATGCCATATTGATTTAATTTAGTTAATAGTCCCTTAGTCCAAACAAGATCAAAGCTTTTTCCATATCTAAAAAGACAGCGATAAGGTTTCTGTTTTTACGTTGATGATTATTGAAAGCAAGTTTGATGGCTGATTCTAATTTAATTAGTTGATCTATAGTATATCTATTATTACGAAAACCACATTGATTTTTAGATATGAGATTATTGGTTTCTAAATGATATTTAAGCCTATTATTGATAATAATTTCCATAATTTTACATATATTATTTGTAAGGGAAATAGGCCTATATGAATTTACATCATTTCTATCTTAATTTGGTTTTAATATGGGAATAACTACTGCTGTTTTCCATTTTATGGGGAGTTTTCCAGTATTCCAAATCTTGTTATACATATTTAATATTATTTGTATAAAGTTGATAGGTAATTTTTTATAAATTGAATATCCTATTGTATCCTCTCTAGGTGAGGTGTCTTTTTTAGTTTTAAGGGCTTGATACCATTCATTAATGGTAATTTTATCATTTAAATAAGAGTTTTTGGTCCCTAAATCTGCAAATGTATGTTTATAGTCTGTTTCAATTTTATTTCTATGTTCCTGGAATTTCTTGGTGTGATTTGTATTACTGCTCATAGCTTGGAAATGTGTTGCTAATGAGTCACCTTGCTCTTTATGATTACTGGTATTATTTATTTTGGGCGTATTATTTGTATGTTTACCCCTAATTGTTCTAATTTTATCCCAGACTTGTTTTGAGTTAGTTTTATAATCTAGGTTGCTGCAATATTTTTGCCATGTATTAATTTTAGCCTGTTTTATTGCATATTTTAATTCAGTGTTATATTTTTTATATTCCCTAAAATGCTCAATATTATTTGTACGTTTAAATCTATTTAATGCTTTTCGTTTGTTTTGTCTAATATTATTGATTTCATTTGTCCACCATGGGACACTAAGTTTAGTAGGTTTACAATTAGTTTTTGGAATAGAGACATTAGCTGCCCTTATTATAGCATTTGTAATATTTTCATAATATTGATCTATGTCTTCACTTTGAATATCCTCAAGTTTTTCATTTTTAATATTTTGTTGAAAGTTATCCCAATCTGCGTTTTTATAGTTCCATTTAGGGATTTTGTTGTTAGTTTCTAATTGTGCAGAGTTTTGTAGTGTGGTTATTATAAGAAAGTGGTCACTTCCCATCGTGTCTGTTTGTTCTACACTCCATGTTGCTATTTGTGCAAGTTTGGGAGTACATAAAGTAAGATCTATGGATGATAAAGTGCCATCTACCGGATTAAGTCTGGTTTTTGTGCCATCATTAAGTATTACAAGGTTGGATTCATTAATCCATTTTTCAAGCCTCCTACCTCCACTATTTGTTATTTCACCCCCACCCCCCATATTTCATTATGGGAATTAAAGTCACCTAGCACAATTGCTTGAGTATTGCCTATGTGTAATTTAAGTGCTTGTAGTGTAAGGTTATGAGTTTCTTTAATATCTCCTCCTGGATCATATAAATTATATAGGATACATTTAGTTTTGCCCGTATTTATTAAAAGGGCCTGTACTTCAATTTGGGAATTTTTAATTCTATCTGATTCTATTGGAATTATTGAGGCTGATGGAATATTATTATTTAAATAAACAACTAGTCCCCCCCCCTTGTCCTTCTTTCCTATTTTGAAAGTATCCAGGAGAATATCCTTGAATAGATGGTAGTGATTTAGTATTAGGAGTTATTTTAGTTTCCTGGATGCAGATAATATCAGGTTTAATTGGTGTATTTATTAGTTTTAGTTTTAGTTCATTAATATTTACTGTTATACCTCAAGCATTCCATTGCCATATTATTAGATTTGATTTATGTCTATTTATGTTTCTATTGTTATTCTCTATTGTTGTATTATTCATGTTGGGGAAATATCTTTTCAGTTTTTATACCCTCTTCTATGTGTTGTAAAAGGGCATGGAGCCCATTTGTGAGGGTAGCTACGTAGTCTCTATCCTTATTTGTTGCGTTACTAATGTAACGACCTATTTCAGAGATAGCTAGTTCTATTGTAGGGAGAGTTAAATTGTTGACCAAATCAATAGTTGTTTCAGTTTCAGTTTGTGTCTGAGTGTCACATGTTAATTTGTCACTTTGCATAACTATGTCAGTTGTTATGATTGTGTTTATTTTATTTTGAGTGTCTAGTAGTTTTAGATTTTTAGTTTCATTATGTTCCTTTTTACCATTTGTTTTGTTTTGCTTCTGTAGAATTATTTCTTGTTTTGCTTTGTTATATGTCCAATTATTTATATTCATTGAGGAGACTTATTTCTTTTTCCATTATCGCACTTGGACATATGTCAGAGTTAGCAGGGTGCTCTCCCTTGCAGTTTGCGCATTTGAGTTTTTCCCTTTTGCATGTCCCCATGTGTGGCCCCCCCACAGTTTTCGCATAGATGTTTAAAGGTGCAAGTGACCTTATAAGGTAGCCAGACTGACGAGTGCTTCTTTATTTATATATATATATATATATATATATATATATATATATATATATATATATATATATATATATATATATATATATATATATATATATCTTTAAGCACGGACGTGATGGAAAACATTCCCTACGATTCAAAAACCACACCCAACCAAATTCATAACTTAAAACAACCTAACCTGAACAAAACAAATAGTCACTCTGACACCCTAATATAGGTTCTTTTGTTTTTTCTAGGGTGAATTTCCCTCTTAAGAAGGGATTTTTGCCGGTAGGATGGTGGCGAACTGTACAGTACACTCTGTACTTAATTAGGGGCATAGTGATAAGTGTTAGGAAATTCTGTAACTTATAAATCTCGATATAATTGCACAGGTGGCTAACACATCATTGGTGTATAGGGCATCCACTAGCAAAACCAAGGGAGCATTCGGCAGGGTGTGGCGTCTGTGGCTGTTGCTGTCTTTGTCCTTGCGTGTTTGGTGTGTGTTGCTGCTTCGCGGGTTGTGTTCTCTGGGAGTGCCTTGGGGGCGTCTCGTGTTTCTTCGTGGGTGGGTGTGGGTGTGCGTTTGGCGCTGTCTCTGCGTGTGGGACGACGAGGAGCCTGACTGGGACCTTTTCTGCCTTTGCCTCTTCCTGCATGTGCTGCATCTAGAAGTTGATAGGGGAGGTGTGGATGGGCCTTACCGACCTACCCCAGGGCTTACATCTATACCGATAGTTACTAATTAGTAATTCGGTATAACGCCCAAATTGATAAGTGCACTATTGTGCACATATAAAAGGGACAATAAATGTCCAGCGATATGCTGGATATAAAAGTAGCACAAATTACCCTGAGTGGTCGATTGCTACTTTAAAATCCCAACTTGCTTGCTTACATTATCCCTATCACCACCAGAACACGCGGACTTAAAAGAAAACACCTTATAGAGCTATTTAGGGTCCTAGTTAATTTAATAATTGTAAATTTATTTTGCTGCATTGTGCAGCTGGACCTGATGGCTGTGGGTTTATAGCCACCTTATAGAACTATCTGGGGTCTTAATTAATTAATGAATTATATACTTATTTGCTACATTGTGTAGCGGGAGCTGATGGCTTTGGGCTTATAGCCACCTTATGGAACTATTTAGGGTCATAATATAGAACTAACTATATATTGGGGGTATTGAAGGATAACACTTCAGTTCCATTGATCGGGAGTCACAGAGGGATGAACCGTGCTGTTCGCCCATGTGGACCTAATCCAGGCAATTCTAGTATGGTTCCTAGAGCCTGTGTACAGAAAGAAGTGCCAGCCAAACCCCTTATAATGCCCGTATGCTATCAGAAAATATATAATCCTGATGGCTGAAAAATGCCACCTTATAGTACTAATTTTAGTTTTATTAGCACCTAAGTCAATATTATTTATGCCATAGTAGTATAGAGTTAGATATAGTAGAAGTAGATAGTTCGGAGAGCTCTGATTCAGATGGGGTGTGAGTGTAATGTGATAATGGGAATGTGAGGTTTCAACTAATATATGGTAGGATTTAATTTATACGGCGATACCTGGTAGATGCCGTCTGTATTGCCATACAGAGTCACGCAGGCAGGTTGGTATAAACTTGCATTGGCATACAGTCTTTGTGACTGATTATTGATACCCCCCCCCCTCCTGCGTTTCCCTGATGGCGTACAGGCTACATGTCCATTATGTCGACGCATTTGGTATGGGGTTTTGGGTTGGGGAGGTGGTGGTTAAAGATAGAGTGGTTTGGGTTTATAAGGCGGTATATGGTAGATACTACCTGTATTGCTGATACGTGTCGCGCCGGTAGGGTGGTATAAATTTGCTTTTGCATACAGTCATTGTGACTGATTATTGATACACCCCCCCTCCTGCGTTTCCCTGACAGCGTACAGGCTGCATGTCCGTTAACTCGCCGACAGGGAGTATGGTCTTGGATTGGGGTGGGGGTGGGGGTGGTAAAAATTGTTGCGTCATATACTGTTGATCTTATCTATTTCCCGAAGGAACATTAGAATCAGATTGTCACAGAATTAGGCGAAAATTTAATTTATTTTCTAATTGAATTACAAACTAATTTCACCATTTTTTTATGTTTCGTCGTACATGCGTTACCTGGGGTGAATAAGTGGTTTTCTCCAAGGTAAGCGGCGTGTAACGATTTGCATGTGCCTGACTTTGAATTACATGAAGTCCGGAACATTAGATTCACGTAGTGCACGGTAATCTTGCCGTGATTTCTGCTCACCTATTTGAGGGTATATAAGGCAGAATATTTCTGATCAATATTACGGGACCTAAAGTATCTAATCACAGGATAGATAGCTCGTCTTTCAATCTCCAGCCAAAGGGGTGAGTGTTAAATTTATATTTCGTTTTATTGTGAATTTTATTCAGTTTATCATTTTATATAATGATGCCTTTATTACAATGCAGATTTTAAACGTGGAATATTTGGAATTACTAGTCACTATTAGACTTTAAATGCAATAGCGTAATCTAAGGTTTAGATTATTTTTTGAGACAACTATTATTAGTCTGGTTTCTTTATTGTAGCTGATAACGCATCTGATAACGTCTGATAACATCTGATAACATCGTTGATAACGTCTTTGAGATCGTAGCTGAAATTGTAGATGATTTATTGCAGAACATCTCTGATAACATCTCTGATATCGTAGCTGAAATTGTTGCTGATTTATTGTGCAGTCGAATTGAAGTATCTGACTGTCTGTCTGTCAGATTGTCTGTCCGTCTACATCTGTCGTGACGTGTAAATATCCGGAAATCTAGAAGTCCGAGTGTCGGAGCTGTCTAGAGTTGTAAACATCCGGGGTGACATCTAGGGTATTGAGGAACGTTAGTTCTAGTAGATGTTGTATGCTGTCTGTACGTATAACTGTGGTGGATCCGTGAAGGGCAAGTGACCGATAAAAGTATTGTGTCAACCCTAGGTTTTCGGGGAAACTGTGCGGCGATTCAACTGTTGGTGAATCGTACGGTTATACAGGGTCGGGACACATGTGTGTGTTGCATTTGTAGTACAATTGAATACATTGTTGTATTTACATGGTTACTTCAAATCACAATAGTATTTCAAGGCATTGCATGAATCTCAATAAAAGCTAGCAACTTGATTAAATACATGTATATGTTCGTTCTAGTTGTCGCAATCCATACGTGCGATAGTATAGTTTGATGTTTGTGTTTATTATCGTAATTTATACTTGCGTTAATATAACTTTTGTAAAGGTTCCTTGGATCTGTGTATAGCCCAAGAGATTCCTTTGTATCTGTGTTTTATTTTGTATTAATATTTCATTTATTCATGTATTGTGAATGGTTGAGTTATTGTGTTGATACATCATTATTTTTCATTATTAATTTATTTCATAAATTTTTTTTTCTTTCACATATTGTGTTTGTGTTGTTCATTTGATCCACCATCCACTCGGTAACAATTCTGTTACACAGATCTGCAGTTAAATTGGGGTTGGGATTGTCAGGGTAGAGAAAAGAAGGATATGTGGTATGTGAGCCAATTTTTTTAAGAGAGTTGGCAAGTTTATTTCTTGCTTCTCTATAAGTTGGACATACATTGAAGACGTGTAGTAAGTCTTCTAAATTTTGGCAGTGAGGGCAAGTTGTGATTCTTCCTGGGTTTGACTTGGCTGTATTTGCCCAGACTGCCGGCCAGTAAAGTTTTTCCTGTTTTAATCCGATTAATAATTCCTTCCAGATGTTTGTTTGTAACCTGGGGACTTAAGTTGTTCCTGGTTACTTGTTTTTCTATCGAGTGAAGTATGCGTCCTTTATGGCTAGTTTCCCATAGTTTTTGCCAATTATTTATGATTTTGTTGGATATGACGCTATACAATTCTGTTACAGAATACTCGATATATCTAATCTCAATGTTGTTGAGATTAGACTTTGCAGCTAAGTCGGCTTGATCATTACCAAACAAGTCTATGTGAGATGGAACCCACATAAATTCAATTGTTTGATTAAGGTTGGCAAGATCATTGACAAGTAGTTTAGCTTGTTTTTGATAATTGCCACGACCTTTGGAGATACCAGAGTCCAATGTTTTGAGGACACTGAGTGAATGACTGATAATGAGTGATTTAGCGAATTTATGTGCTTTTATCAGTCTCAGCGCCTCCAATATTGCCCAGAATTCCGTAGTATAGATGGAACATAGGTCTGGGAGCCGACTCCCTATTGTAATTTGTAGTTCAGGGATAGTAACTGCTGCGGATGTTCTATCTGGATTTGTTGTTTTGGATCCATCGGTATATATCTTGGTATATTCCTTATAGTTGACGTCCAGGTTATGTAATATCTTTGTTTTTATTACATGTGGCGTGGCTTCTTTGGATCCATAAGTTGTGGCTTCAAGGTTGATTATTACTGGTATATTCATCCAAGGTGTTTTATCTGGGTAGACGATTTGTTCGGCTTGAAGGTCTTTTATGCTTAGTTCGATGCATAATGTGTGAATCCTTTTCCCAGATGGTTGAGACGGCACTAATTTCTTGCTGAATGCAGTATTACACTTATTGATTGTTATTCTTGTGGGGTGATTTGCTTTATGTACCGAGACTCTGACCGCATACCTTAGAGTAAGTTCGTCTCTTCTAAGGGATAATGGCATTTCACATGTAAGGATTTGAAGTTCTTCTTTTGAGGTGCTTTTCAGGGTACCTGTACAAATGCGGAGTGCTTTGGTTTGTATTTGGTTTAGTTTCCTCAGTAGACCAATTTGAGCTGTCGCGTACAGTTGACATCCGTAGTCTAATTTAGATCTAATTAAGGCCCTGTAGATCATTAAAAGGGTATTTTGATTAGCTCCCCACTTAAATCCTTTGATGTTTTTCATTAGTGCCAGATCTTTATTACATCTGCGAATCAGTTCTTGGATGTGGTATTTCCATGTTAAGTGATGATCGTATGTCATCCCCAGGAATTTAACTGTAGTCTCAAATGTAATTAATTCCCCTTGGATATATAATTTGGGAACTTCTACTGATTGCTTTTGTTTTGGTGAGAAGATTATGCCTCTTGTTTTGCCTTTGGAGAGTTTAAACCCCCATTTATCGGCCCAGGTTCCAATTTTGTTAAGGCTGTTTTGTAGTTCATCAATGACATTTTGACTTGTAGGATCGCCCGCTTTCCATAATGTGCTATCGTCTGCAAATTGGGAAAGGTCTACTTTGTTGGGAGCGACGTTGATTTCTAGGTCGTTAATCATGATGTTAAATAGCGTTGGTCTAATAACACTACCTTGAGGGGTGCCGTTCTCCAGCTTTAATTCCTCAGAAAGTGTATCTCCTATTCTAACTCTGATGCGTCTGTTGGATAATTGTTTTATCCAGGCATGCATTTCGTCATTTATTCCGAAGTGGTTTAATTTGGCTATGAGTCCATTGGTCCAAACCAAGTCAAATGCCTTTTCCAGGTCCAAGAAGATAGCAGTCAAGTGTCGATTGCTCTTTTTTATTGTTAAATGCAATTTTAATTTGCGATTTATTCGAACTAGTTGATCTAGGGTTGATCGATTGTTCCGGAAGCCGCTTTGATTATTGGATATAAGGTTATTACTCTCTAAGTGGAGTTTTAGTCTATTATTGACCATAGTTTCCATCACTTTACAGATTGTGTCCGTAAGGGAAATGGGTCTGTACGATGTTACTTCTGTGGGGTCCTTGTCCGCTTTTGGTATTGGTATAACTATGGCTTGTTTCCATTTCTCTGGAATTTGTCCTGTGGACCATGATTGGTTAATCATGGCAATTAGTGCTGTTTCGATGTTGGCTGGGATATTTTTTTATAGATTTCTTATCCCAGGTTGTCTTCTCCCGATGAGGTTGACTTTTTATGTTTAATTGCTGTTATCCATTCTTCTCTGGTAAAGGGCGCGTTGAGAGTTGATTTCCTAGGATCTCTATCCTTAAAGAGATGCGGCTGTTGCTCTTCTACTTTTGCTCTATGTATTTGGAATTTTGCAGTGTGATTACTGTTGCTGCTCATTCCGGCGAAATGTTTTGCTATAGCAGTTGCTTTTTCGCTATTTGTTACAGCGCCCTTTATATTTGGAATAGACTGGCTATTTCCACTTTTCATGGATTTAATTTTACTCCAGATTTGTTTAGAGTTAGACTGCTTAATTTCTAGTGTGGAGCAATAGTTTTGCCACGAGGTTTCTTTAGCGGTCTTGATTATTTGTTTCGCAAGTTTTTCTTTGTTTTTGTATTCGACATAGTCTGTTGATTTACCAGTGTGCCTAAATCTATTGATTGCTTTCTTCTTCTCCTTAATTGCCTTCTTACAGTGGTCGTTCCTCCAGGGTATCGGTTGTTTAGTCGTTAGCTCAGTTCCAGTAGTGGGAATGCTTTTGGCAGCTGCTTCCTTGATACTTTGGAGGATGTTGTTATTGAATTGATCAATATTGTCATCTTGTAGGTCATTTAAGGCCTTATTTACAAGGAGGTTCCGGAATTTGGTCCAATCTGCCTTATTTAACACCCATTTGGATAATTTCTTGTTAGAATCAATAGGCTTGGAAAGATTAACGGTAATAATGATGGGGAAGTGATCACTGCCAAGTGTGGATTCTCTATCTACTTCCCAATTGGTGATTGCAGCCAATCGGGGTGTGCAAATAGTGAGATCTATTGCTGACAGAGAGCCATCTGTTGGCGAAAGACGGGTTTTTGTTCCATCGTTTAGTATGACAAGGTTTCTTTTTAGTGCCCATTGTTCAATCAACGCGCCTCGCTTGTCTATGTGATCACCACCCCAGGATTTATTGTGAGCATTAAGATCACCACAAATCATGAAATCTTTTGTACAATTGGTTAGCTGCATATAATTTTGTAAAAGCGCAGCTGATCCCCCCGGGTCATACACATTAAGAAGTTCGAAAGAAAAAGAACCAACGTGTACGTGTACTGATTGAAATTCTATTATGCTTACTGTAGGACTATGATTATTTTGACTAGTGTTGTTACAAAAGTAGGTGTTATAGGTCATTAATAAAAAATCCCTAACCCACCCCCTTTTGCTCCGTTAGCCCTAGTTAAATATTTGTAATTAGAATAACCATTAATTTTCGGTTGGAATTTGGATGTAGTATTAGTATGGGTTTCCTGAATGCAAATAATATCTGGTTTATTAATTGAATTTTGAATTTTATTTAATAATTCTGGTTTATTGATGCTTAATCCCCGACTATTCCACTGCCAAATAATTAATTTATTTTCCCCTTTTTTATCCATTATAACGTTATGATTAACAAATTATTGTTATCCTCCAATTTAAATATGTAAATGTGTCTCAAGTAAGTCATTTAAGAATTTAAAATATGGTATGCTAGGTACTCCCTGGTTATTAGATATTTGTATTATTCCTGTTAAAAGGTCTCTAAGATAGTGAAAGATTTTGCTGTGGGGGAATATATCAATCCCATTATCCATGGTTCTGCTTTTCTCTTTATTATTATCAGTGCAGTTTGGTTTGTCATGCGCTTTTAGCACTTGAGGGACTTTAGGGATAGTTACCTCAGTACGTATATTCTTAACGACGTTTGTATATTAGACAATGTCTGTTTGGTGAGGTTATTGTTGGTTGATGTCGTTATAGAGGGCGGTTGTACAACTATTTTGGGATTGATTTGGGCTGTAATGGTAAGGGGTTCCCTTATAGTTGATGATTGATAGTTTACAGAATTTGATTGCTTCTGTTCTACCATGATATTGGACTTGGCCAGCTTATAAGGGATTTTTTTTGTATTCATTTGTGCAATTATTGCCTTTTCTCTAATGGTAAAAGGGCATTCCTCTGCCGTAGGTCCATGTTGTCCTCTACAGTTTGCACATTTGAGTCCAGTGTGATTGCACTGTCCATTATGGTTACCACCACAGTTTCCACATCTAGGTTTGTTTGTGCAGCCTATGGAGTAGTGACCCCATGACTTAACAATTATTACAAAACCTTAGTTTGTTGACATAGTCCTCTAAACGGTAAGAAGTTCCATGGAAGTAGACAAGTATTGGCGCCGTGGTGAAAAATTCTAGTAAAATTTTTCTAGATTTATGATCTTTGGTTGATCGTAGTCTGGTCGCTTGTTTAATGTCAGCTCCATGTAAGATGAGTTCCTCCCCTATTTCATCAATTGTTAGATTGATAAATTTTTTGGGTAGCTCAAGGACTTTTTGGAACCCTTTAGTATATAAGTTGTTGTTTTCTTGTTTTGGATTATTGGCCCTCCTAGGCATCCTCTGTTGTATATGTTCTTTAACTTGTGGTCCTTGATTGTTATTTGTTTTGACTGTTGGGGTGGTTGAGGTGGTTGCGGTAATTTCCATGTTGCTAGAAGTAGTCTTGTTAGTGGCCGTGGAAGTTTTGTTAGCTTGTGTTACAGTCTTGTGCCTGGATACTTGGATTTTCATTGTTCCGATTTTCTCCAGTTCCATGTGCTTTGCAACTTGTGACAGTGTACTGCAGCGAACTATTATGTAGTTTGTTCTTGGTCTGATTATTTCAAAAGATCCGCTGTGCTGTTGAAGTAGCGCTGCTGCTATATTTCTTCCACTCAGGTTGAAGACTTTGGAATTACCGCTTGTGATGAATACGGTGTGTTCCTGGCTATGATACTTATTCCCGCTTGAATTTTGGCGGTTGGGTTCCTTCTTTGTCTGGGTATTAGAGTTATGTACCTGCTTGCTATTAACCTTTTGATTTGGGTTTGGGTTAGGCTGTTTTTTTTGGTATTCTTTGCCTTGGAGGTACCATTCATTGGGGTTTTTCCTTTACTTGTGTTGGTTGGAGGCGTTACCGGTGCGGTTCGTCTATACTTGAGGGATTTTTGCTTGTGTACATTGGTAGTAAGCATTTTTATGTATTCCTCAGAGTCAGAGACCTCATCCTCTGGCGGTATAAAATCTTCAATAATGGGATGATTTGATGGCCCAGAGGGCTGGCTGTTGTGGTAAGTGTAATTTTTACCAGGTGCCTTTGAAGGAGGTGCAGGTGTATTTGAAGGAGATGCAGGTATTGGCATTGGGAGCTGGATTGTATTGGATGTGATAGGAGAAATGGGTGAAGTGGGTAGGGGACAAGGGGGTGGAGGGGTCGACTGGGTTAGTATGGGAGGGGTGTTTGAGGGAGATGCAGGTGTATTTGAAGGAGATGCAGGCATTTGCAATGGGAGTTTGAATGTATTTGATGTAATAGGAGAAATGGGTGAAGTGGGTAGGGAACAAAGGGATGGAGGGGTCGACTGGGTTACAATGGGAGGGGTTAAAGGCTGATTCAATAGGATTGGGGAGAGAGGGTTTATGCTATGAGTGGTGACCTGATTGTTACAGGGAGAGATTGGGGTCTGTGGAGCATTTGAAAGGAAGCCAGTTCCTTGGATTTCATCTGCTTTTTTTTTGGTGATTGTTGCATTTATTAATACAACGTAGCATTGTGTTCATGACTCCCGGGGAGTAACATTCATCGCACTCATCCGGGTTTTCATGTTGAGTTTCTTGTACCCAAGTTATTGCTGGTTGGAGTGGGAGGGTATAGTTTGGAGGTAGATTTAACTCTACCAATCCACTAATGCCACTCTGTATTGGTTCTGCTCCTGTCATAGGGCTCTTGTTTAGTTCAAGAGTGACCATGATATTAGGAGGGGTGGGTAGCGGTTTAATAACTACAGGTGAAGGTGTTTGGTTTTTTGAAGTGACTTCTGGGATGTGAGATGTCACTTTCAGTTCCCGTGGGGTTACATTTCTAGCTGTATAGCTAGAGTTAAAGTAACCCACTGCTGTAGCATAATTAATCGGTTTGTTGACCGGGGTAACAGGGGTAACATTACCAATTTTGTTCTCACTAACCTTTGATTGCGCTATTTGGAGTACTTGCCATGTCTTTGGCCAATTTCATTAGGTTATTAGCCTTCTTGGTCACATAGTGGTTTGTGTTCATTTTCACCTTTGACCTTTGCTCCCGAGACATGTTAGGTTTACGGTGATTAGCGTGAGTATCGTTCACAATGTATACACTACTGGCGTAGTATAGATTGTATAGTAATGTAAACAAAAAATATGGTTGTATTGGTAATAATTATGTTTAGCAATTTGTAAACTGTATAAATTCTAGATGTGTAAATAATGCACAGAGGGGTTAGAAAAGAGTTTAGAGTATTATAGATAGTTAGATGACGAACAGCACAATAATGTAATTGTAGAACCCGAAGGTTTAAGATGAAAATAATACTAAACTTTTGACTCCCTGTTCGAATGAGATTGCAGCGATGGTGGAAACGATTGCCTTCTGCTTGGCAGGCTGCTGGGCCACTACTGTAGATTTATCTGCTTGGCGGGCTGCTAGGCGGGCTGCTGGGCATCGTCTGTAGAAAAACAGCTTGGCGGGCTGCTCCGCGGGCTGCTAGTCCACTTCTGCAGGTCGGGTAATCTGCTTGGCGGGCTGCTAATGGAGAACGTATAATTGTCTTGTTTTGATGATTGTTGTTTTTGTCGGATGTTGGAGGTTAATTATGTATCTTTTTAGTACAACTCCTATTTGGTATCCAGGCCCACTTCTTGCGAGCGGTAACCTGGTTGGCTATATAGTCGCTGTACCGTAAACACGTCTGAACAGGAAGGAAGAGTGATTACGAATGATCATGATGCATGATGGCCAGACTGGAGACTACCCCTGCTTTATATGGTTCTAGCGCGGACGTGATGGAAAACAGCCCTCGACGGTTTAGGGTTTGGAAACGTTGGGATAGTTTGATGTGAGGGATAGAAAGAAGTTAAAGAGCATCTATATGAATAAAAATGTAAAACAAACGACAGACGCGTTGGTTTCAAAACACAACATTTTTATTCAAATAACAAAACAATTCACAAAACACAATTTTTTCAAATAACAAACATTTTTTCCAAATAACAAACATTTTTGTTCTTCAATAACACTAATACATTATCTTTGACATGGTTGACAACGTTGCGAATTAAATTGAGATTTCCACTGTTGGAAGTCATTGGGCCATTGATGTACACTACGTTTCCTAGCTAAAGACATCATATAGCCATAATGGTCACAAAACCATCGATCTACTTTGTCATCATTTCGAGACGAATGACGATCAAAATAAGTCACTAAATGTTCTAAAGAATATCCAAGACTGCGATGATGCAGATAATAGACACAATATTGTCCACACACCATAGAATCTGTGCTTTGTAATTTCACATTATTGAATCGTATCGTCTGGGCATTTCTTCTCATAAAGTCAATGATATCATCTTCAAAAGGGGGTAATCCATTCGAATCAAAATACTCCACACAACCCTCTTGAGGAAAGTAGACAGCTACCCAGTGAGTTCCTGGAAGATGACTGTCATCTGTGTTGATAACATAAGCTTGATTCTCTTGAGGTTTGCGATGAGGTAGTTCATCTTTAGCACACACGACAGGATTCCAAGAAGCAGTGTACGAACTACGATTCAAAAGATAATAAAGTTCCCAGGTATCCATTTTTTGTTGTGTAGCCTTGTTTTAATTTTTTCCTTTCTTCACAGATGATGATAAGTCATCAATTCGATCCAGACTTTTTGCTTGAAAAGGTCTGTCAAGTAACTGTTGGTTTGCTTCGTCTCCCTTCTCTGTGCCAAGAGAGCTTCGATGTTATCAATTTCTCGAGCGAACAATGGAGGAGAGGAATGATCACGTAAGCCTTTATACTACTGATGTAATACGGCTTCTTCTGAGATGAGACTCCAAGCTTCGTTCAGATAATCGTCCAATTTTTCTTCTTGACTCATCATCATACATTTATCGTGTTGAATTTGACTGGGATGATCGATTTGACATCCATAACAATCTTTTTTAATCATGTCCCTCATTTTATCTTCCAAGTGTTTGGCAAAACAGGTGACTAACTGTTGTTCCTGTTCTGGCCATCTGGACTGCATGATCACTACTTCTTCTTTTTGGTCTTGGTTGTCTGCTTTCTCTGTATCCTCCCATTCCATTTCCATGGATTCTCCACTATTCAAAGAGGGACAAGAGTTTTCCATAGTGTCTAATAGTCTAGAATGACTTCTCTCAAGCTGTTGATTTCTATGGTATTATCGAATTCAGCATACAGAATGACACTCACCGTTTCGGTAAGAGGTCCTGCAAACTGAAGTTCCACACGCAGTTGCCCCGATTTTATAGGGTGATAGGGAAATGTCCCTAGTCACTGCCTTGGTCTGGAGTGAAATCAAAAGCCCACAAAGTGTAACCTGCTGCATAGTCGTCGTAGGAAATATAGTGGCTGGTGTTGGTTCCTAAGTGTCCTGTGGCGTCGTACAGTGACATGTACGACCTCAAGTAATTCTTCTGGGCAAAGTCGGGTTCGAAAGGTCTGGTACACAAAGTTTTGCCATCGCGACTGACTTCGATTTTGGATACATTGCAGTGGTTAAACTGGAAAGGATTGTATTTATAGGTACCGTTGAAGGCTGCATTGCTGACGATACCGATGAATAAATGTTTGGGTAACTGTCCTTGGAACAGATGATCTTCGATCTTAGATCGGAGTCCAGTGGCAATGGTGAAAGATTTTACTTCCACTCGTCGTATCGGATACTTGGCTGTCGTTCTACTCAAAGTGTGACTGATATCATTTCCCACTTTAGGTAACACTTCCACTCAATCGAATATCCACCTCGTTCAGCAAATACTTCTCTTGAAACCACATGTCAAAATGCAAACGATCGAACAATTCTAAACTACGTCCTAGGTGAATTTTCTTTCGACGCTCGTTAAAACCCACATTGTGAGGATCGCCAGGATTATCATTGTCGGCTGCTACGAACAAGGCTGTGTCGTCAAACTTATTTGCTGTGTTAGGTTTCCATACCACGCAAGCATCTAAATGAGTATTCTTGGCTTCTTTTCCGTACGTCAAGAGATTTTCGAGGTACGCTCGGTAAGGGTAAGTATCCATGCTACTGCTGACCAGTTTGTTATTCATGTACAAATCCACATCGCTGAACAAGGAATGCATGAAATTGTTGACGGGAGCTACTACGGTATCGGCTTGCAGCTGGGCGCCGTCCGTTTTGGTCGCTTTCACTTTCAAATACAAGTAACTGTTGTTGAGATCGATGTAATCTTCAGGTTGTCCTTTGATTTCAAACTCGATGGGAGCTGAATCCGTCAAAGAGGAGACGGGATGAAATTCAACCCATTGGGCTTCTTGCATGGTCATCATCGTGGGTGACATGGCAAAGAGATCTAGTTCCGACTTGGAACAGACACAAGATTCTTGGTGCATCATTTTTTTCTCTCAGTCTCTATGTGTTATAACTTTTAATAATCAAAAATGTCTAAGTCTCGAACGGTTCCTTTTTTCTTCGTCTTTCTAACCTTAGAGGTACGGAGACTTTTGAAAGGGTGCCTTCGTCGTCGCTTTCTATCTTGTCCTCCTTGCTGTGTCGTCAGAGAAGCAGGAATGCCAGACTCGGTACCGTTCAGGGCATTTATAGGACTTTCTCGTCGACCCAAAATCTCTTTACCCGTTTGAAGCAAGACATTTTTGCCTGCTCTCAAAAAAGCCTCTTTAGGGTTTTGTTTGTCAATGAGAACATTTTGAAGAAAATCTTTGCTGTGAGTCAATGCGGCATCTTTTAAGGCGTGCAATCCTCGTGTCACCATCGGTTTCAAAACAGGGACCACAGAACGAAAGGCTGATTTAAACATATCTCCTAAACCATGTCCTCGTTGTCGAGTGACTCCTTGGTACACAGGATACATCACTTTTTCAGTTGTTTGAGAATCGTTTTTGAAAATGGAGTTTCACTGTGACTTTCCCTTTGGTAAATGGAATATTTTGTCCTAGTTCTCCTTTTATAGTAATGTTGACACTGTCGAAATACGACTTACTGACAGGCAAATAATGAGGATGTACAAATTCACGGTGAACGTGATAGGTATTTCCACCTTCCTCGTCAGCGGCGACGGTAGAATCCACTTTGAAAGGAATGACACGCAGTAACGGTACAGAGGTGTGTCCTACCACGCTGTAATCCACCAAATCGGAATACACAGACATCAAGTTGAGTCCTAGGTTCATTTCTACAGGGAATTTAAAATATTTCGCAACATCCGAGTTACTGTCTATGAGTTGTGTTTTTTTCATTTCTTTTCTTGAGCAACTCGGTGTCTCCACCTAAAATAGCATACAATTCAGGACAAAAGGAATTGCCTATCATTTTATCCTCTGAAAATTTGATCATGAGACGATGAGCCACTTGATAGTACTCAAAGGTAACACTTTTTTCGGAGGGTAGTTTGTCCATGGCTTTACCAAACACAGCATTGAACCTGGTAGCAAGTGTAGTCACTAAATGTTGACCACTAAAATAATAGCCTGGAGGAATGCTGATCACATGAGTGGACAGGGTTTTAGTTTTGGGTCCATCTGATTTCTTTGTGTCAATGCCAGTGATGGCTCGTGCGTCTAAGGCATCTTGCAATTGCTCGTCAAAGACTTCTACTGTAAAAGTGTTTTGATTTTCGACGATGTTTTTGATTTGTGTCGGGTGTATCATTTCCACTAAAGCCACTTCCCAATGAGCATCTTCATCCAAATGCATGGCTTGAGGTAATTTAGCCGTGTAACAGCACAACGTGTTCTTAGGAAACACCTCCATGGAACTGTCACTGGGTAACGTTAAGTAAAATTGGTTAATAGTGTTGTTCATAATTCCAATGTTCTTCTGTCCGAGGAGTCACTCGAGGTTAAAGGAGTGTCTAAAAGAGGATTGTGATTTGAAGGGTGACTGTCAGGAGAATGACTAACGTTGGACGCAAGGCTCCCAATAGTGTTACTGTTGTTCCCGTTGTACGAATATTTCAGGGAAGGATTGGGAAGAAGATAACCGATGCAACTGCTGAGTAAAATAGTCCACAATTGTTTGTCTCCTTGTTGAAAACTCAGATTAGCAATGGCTGCACCGATGACACAATAGACCACAAAGATTTGACAGAAAAAGACGATTTGCGTTTTAGGGACACGTTCTCCACACCACACCCACAGGGGTTGCTTTTGTAAATCTTGCAGCGAAGAACTGGGTGAATTAGTAGTCACTGTGGTCGCTGAAGCTGTATTGAAGGGCATGATGGTCACTTCTTTTTATAGTCGATGACTTGCGAAGCGTCAATCCAAGAATCAAAACTAGGAGGATATCCTTTCCAACGTACTTTGACTTCTTTGACACGACATTTTCCTACTTTACGGGTTCTTCGGTCGAGAATGCTTTCAATGTCGTACACGTCGTCTTCTTTTTTGGTGACACGTTGTAACTCAGGCAAGTAAAACGTTCCTTTTAATACTTCTCCGTTCATGTCTTCCAATTTATAGACGGCAGGATGACGATCACGCACTCGTCCAGTAACACGAAACAATTCGGTGGTCCAGTTGGGTAAGTAGCCTTTGTCGAAAGTGCGTTTGGTTTTACCAATGCGTACCCAATCTCCTGGGGTAAACACTTCTCCACTTTTCTTGGGGACAGCCATCGTCCGGGACGTACCAAAAAGACGCTCAAAAACAGTCACTTCGTTGTCAGGTGTCACATCTTGTGGGGCACGTCCAATACTTTTATGGTAAGATTGGTTGTAGGCTTGGAATAAGTGCGGTAAGACGTCGATGTATTTGAGAGTGTGTTGATGCGTAAAATATTTCCACATGCGTTATTTCAAGGTATGTTGAAAACGTTCCACGATACTGGCTTTGGTTTCAGGATTTTCGGTGGTGAAAAAATGAATGTCACGTTTCTTTAATTCTCGTTGGAAAGCTTGGTTCAGAAATTCGGTGCCTTTGTCGGTTTGCCATCGAAGAGGGTGACGACCACTTTGTTTCAACACCAGTTGCAAAGCTCGTACTAACTCTCCGCTCGATTTGGATGTCAATGGAACGACCCAGGCAAATTTAGAAAAGACGTCGATGACACAAAACAAATATTTGTAGCCGCGATTGTAGGTGGCTAAATGAGAGACATCGGCTAAATCGGCTTGCCATTGATGATCGATGCCTTCCACTTGAGTGCGACTTCTGTGAAATTTTCGTCGAATGGGTTTGTGTAAAGTGTACGTCGCTTGTTCTTGTAACCATCGTTGTACTGCAGGTAAACGGAGCTTTTTCAGGCGAGTTTTTGCAGCACGATACACTTTCTGAATACCTCCGTAACCTGCAGGGTGAGCTGGATCGTAGTAAATGCTGGCTAATACCTTCTCCATGGTTTTGTTAATAAGTGACCCACTCTTCGAGGATATTGCTTTGGGTGGGACGAAATGGGGGTTGTTTGGAAACGGTTTTACGTGTCCGATGTGCCACAGGAGTCGACGTCGAGGGTACTGGTGGTGGTGGCGGAGGTAATGGGATAGCTTCTTTGGTCTTCTTTACTTTTCTCATTTCTGGTTTCCTTTCTTTCTTTTTCACTTCTGTTGAAGGAGGAGTGGCCATCATCTTTTTAACCCAAGTTTTGAGATTTTCTCGTTGGGGAGTGGGGAAAGGGGTCAATAAGGAAGCGGCAATCTTACTCGGAATGGGAGTGGCAGTGGGTGTTTGAAAGAGATCATGGGGTTCTTCTTCCTTGGGTAATGGTGGGGTGACGTCTGTCTTAGCCGATGTAGATGGTGAGGGTGACGCACTATTCATTAGAGCCTTCAAATCGGACAGAGTGGGTAGAGCTGTTTGTTCCACAGCTTTTCGATGAAAGAGTTGTAGTCGTTGCAAAAGTTGACCGTACTTTTGCGATTTTTCGGTTTCGGACAAATCGTGGCGATGCATCAAGGATTGCAATTCGTGTTGTAATTGGGACATCTCAGTTAAATCAGGATTGTGTGGTAAATGGGGGGGGGGTACGTTGTTCTTGCCAAAGATGGTATTCCATCCATCGTTTGTAAGGAACAAAAGTCTGTTTTCGTCCTTCCATGGGCTTTCAAAGGTTACGTCTGAGATCGTGGTGCTCCATAGATCCCTTTTATCGTCTGGAAGGATCAAGTTTGGGATATTCCTTGTGCCAGCCCTTGTACCAAACCTGGCAATAAACCCATGCCGGCTTTCGCTAATCCTCCCAAGATAGGAAAAAGAAAGGGAAAAAATCCTCCGCGTTGCATCAACATCTTTTTCTTTTGACGAATGGATATTTTCTTTTGAACCATTTGACGAAGAACGTGTCGATGTTTGGCTAAGCATTTTTTCTGTTGTGGAGACAAAGGTATCGTGCCTTTCAAGACATTCAAACAACATTCGCACACGGTATCGATGACATCTTTGGAGGCCGTTTTAATGATTTGTTTTCGCCTGAGTGGAGAGGCTTTGGATAGGACGGACAATACGTCTCCGTGTTTGACTAAACGAGGAGGTTGTCCTTTCCTTTTATTTCCCTTGTGGAGTGAATAAGAATGTTTATTGCGAGGTGACATCTTTGCTTGTTCGTTTCACAATACCACTGGTGTCAATGACTTGGTACACACTCTCTTTTATCTACTTTTTTGGGAACTACCGCTTCGTCAAAAAGGTAACAATGTGTTTCCCAAAATTGCCTCCTTTTTGGTGACTCTTCTTTTTCTTTAAAAGACTACGTCTTTGGAGGGGATGACGTCGATGTTTGGTTTTTAAGTCTTTGGTGGGATAACGAGATTGTCTTTTTCCTTTTCCTTTTTGGACAGTAGAACGACGAGGGATGTGGTGTGTACGTTTTTGAGGAGGCATCCTTGAGTGTTCAGCAGTGGTACAGAAAATACTAATTCCCGTTGTTGTCCTCAAGTCATATTTTTATACTGGAATGCGACGCCACTGATTATCTTACCGTCGTATCAACTTCATGACAGGTAACACACGTCGTGAAGGGGTTCGTAACGGACTCAATCGGGACAGTTCTTGTTTGGACAAATCCAGTAAACTCTTTAACATGCCAGATCTTTCTTGGACTTTGACTTTGGGGGCTTGTACTTTGTGAGCAGCTGCTACTGCTGCTAATGTGGACGAGGGTGTCACCGGTGAAGGAGACGTTTTGGGAGACGCAGATTTCCAATGTTTCATCAAATTAGGAAGAACGTGTGTCAAATTGGATTTGGCTGGCATCACCCGCAACGGAGAAGTGGAAGCACCTGAGGCTACTGGCAACGCGGTCCCTGCCAAACGTCCTTGTAGATCTTCTCTTGCAGGTCGTGGTTGACGAAGATAAGGTTGCGTCCTGGCCGAAGTGCCTTTTTTGCGGGTGACCGCTTTTTCTGTGGACTTTTCTTTTTCTGTGTTTTGGTCTTGGCACCATTGTTCTTTTTCTTAGGGGTTCGTTTGGCTTTTGTTTTCTTGGGGTGAACTTTGGGAGTATTGGGATCCCATTTTAAAAGGGAACGAATGATGACACCTCCTAGAGAACCACTACCTCCAGGTTTCAATATGATTTGCTTTTTGGTTTGAGTGTCGATGCGAGGATCGGCCAGTTGCGTCAAGGCTACTTTGTTTCTGTCAAAAAAGCGTTTGGTTTGATGTGGAATGTGAATGATGCCTTGCAGTATTTGACGTGCTGTCACCGTAAACCATCGTAAGACTTCTTTGAGACTGGCTTCTAAGACGTGAGCACGTATTTGTGGATTTTTTTCGCGACTGATATCGTACAAGGCACGAATCAATTTGATGGGAAGATGAGACTGAAGGGACGTCATGTTGACAATGTATGAGACAAGGTCAAAGTGACCAAGGTTTTTATAGATTTTTTAGTAGTTCATATGGTTATGTCGACGACGAGGACGTGTACACGACAGGTCCTCCGTCTTGACACCAGTCGTGAAACAAATCGGTACGAAATCGCAAATAATCGGGGGTTGTGGGTTTTAAATCCACGAGTAAATAGGCGTGTGGCATTTGAGTGGCATCATCGTACGCATGAGTCAGCCAAGGTGTTCCTAACTGTTTGGCTAAGACTTGCACTTGTGATTTATCTCGAGGACTTTTAAACAAGACCACGTAATGAGCATTGAGACTAATGGTGCGATGGGCTTTACTTTGTTGAAATAAATTTTGTGTAATGTAAATGACACTGGCATTACGATGATGCCCTTTACGCGTAAACCACAGTTTAATTTCTTCTTCGTCTTCTCCTAACATGTCGTCAAAAATGGCCCAATGAGTTTGACTAGGGTCAGACACGATCCCATCGTCTTCTCTAGGAATACCTTCCACAAACACAATGGAATCACCTTGACTTTCTTGTAAGCGACTGTATGCCGATTGCCACTCTTTGTAACACCACACGATTCGTTGAGGTGGACGATCGATTAAATGATGTTTATGTTTGACAAATTCGGTTTTGCCTGAACCGCTCGGTCCAGCAATTAACATGTTAAAAGGATGACGAAGATGCAAGGCTTCCCAACTAGCATGATCTAAGTGTTCGTCAATGACTTTGAATGTGGAGAAGGAAGGAGTAATAGAAATAGTTGAGTTAGCCATAGTCGTGTAGGGTATGACACAAAAACAGACAAGACAAGAGGTTTTTATACTTTTTTCAAGACACGTTTATTTCAATGCATGTTTAAATGAGAACAGCACGAAAGACAAATATACTTAAAAGCCAAATAGATAAATACAGGGATAAAATACACATGGAAACGATCAAAGTGGCATATAAACAAGTCTCTGTACAACATTGTTTGGGTAACGAAGGTGTCCTAGAGGTAGTGTGTAATGTTCTTATAGTCTCTACATGGGGTACAGTCACATAGGTGTCTTCTCGGAAGGGTCTTTGTGGTGGAATGTCCATGACAGTTCTATCTTTAACAGAGGGATTGTCCTCGGTGACAGATTGTTTTTTCTTCTTCTTCTTCTTCTTCTTCTTCTGGTACTGGCACTAACACACGTTTAAAAGTGACTTTTTTCACTTGACGATGTATTTTACGAACACAACGCTTGGGCATAATGGGATGCTTCGTTTGTCCAAGCCTCAAAATCCCAACTTTTCCAGTCACGTACATCTGTCCAATGAGGGTGTAAATCACAAGCTACACAAACATCTTCGTACACCGCTTCCGTACGTAAAAGTTGACGAATCTTTTTTTCCTGTAGAGGTCGAGACGTATCCAGATGAAAGCGTAAGGCTTTTAACAGAATGAGTCTCTCATGGACATTTAAAGGAGTCACCATATTGTCTTTTTTGTAGGTAGTGATCGTAAAGTGTCCACAAGGAATCAACAGGTAAACGAAATCCAGAAAGCAAGTCACTAAAACACACACTACACGTCGTCCCCAATTTATGGGGCACAGTTCTTGTAATAAGTATTCGTAATCCTTCACCGTGTGAATCTTCTCATTGATATCCTTCCACGGAATCTGTTTGATCACAAGTGATAAAGGTTGTGGCATGGTCGTTCTCTTTTATACTTCTTTTTTTTGTCGAAGACCATCAGTGTATATTCTGAACAGAATAAAATCTCCTCCAAAAGCGAAAGTGATTAATATAACGTGTAATTTCGTCCCACTGATATTTAGGGTAAGGGTCAAGAAGGATCAAAACATCTTCAGATGTAAACGTACTAAATTGGAAACAGTGCAAAAAAATACCCTTGATCCAGAGAAATCTAACACGTTGGTTAATTTTTGTCAATTTCACGACACAAAAGTTCTACAGTCACCCATTGAGATTTTTCTTTAGCAAGACCCTGCCAAACATCCTTGTAGATCTTCTCTTGCAATTCGTGTGGTAATCCTTGAATATTATGTTTTAGAGAGGGCTTATATACTGGTCTTGGTTTGTTAAACGACATAGAGCAGTAGTGTCACTTCCAATCACTAGGTCCTACTAAAGGTAGGTATTGACAATTTGGAGACCATCGAGCATGTTCCAGGTAAGCAGAATCTTTCTGTTCCCACTCGTAAATGGACACACCACAACTGAAACACTTGACTTTTTATCCCCTTCTCCCAAGCAGAAAAATCCGGCTCTGGCTAATTCTTCAGGAGTTGGTCCAGGCATATAATTTGGCCATTTATCTTTGAAGGTGTGAAATCGACTTTTAAAGTGACACTATTCTGGCAAACTCGTCGGGAACGAATATTCGTCTCTCCGACTTCAGTTCGATGTAGGTACGGTGAAATTCCTAGGAGTCCACGATAACGTGTGGCACCGCTTTTGCATCCCTCAGGTTTGACACGCACAGCATCACTTTCTAGGATAGATATAGGGGTAGTAGTCATAGCAACGTTCCCACGATATTCTGTTGAATCACTAAGGTCACAGCTTCTGGCATCTCTACAATCGCAAGGTTTAGCATCGCACTCCACTTGAGAATTCCCAAATTTGAATGATGTCTGTTTAAATGGATTCATCTTCTTTTCACTTGTTCGTTGTAGTGACAAATGAACTATTTGTCTTTGACAATGTCCCTTTTTATATGCTGCCCAATTTCGACGTGACCGTACGGTAGAGTGAAGTGATTGTGAAGTCGTACTCTTTTTTGGTACACGATTTGATATACTTTTTCCAAAGGTCGGCTAACGATTTGGTGTGTGGGTAAACGGACAATCTTGTGCGGTTCGTGGGTAGTCACTTTAAACGTTTCATCCTGTCCCGACTGTAAGGCTTCTTGTAGCACGTCAAAGTTCACCACTCGACTGGTGCGATAATTGAGAGTCAATCCTTTCACTTTACATTCGGTATGCATTTCTCCTTGGGGGTCTCGGTATTCGTAGCCGTAATTTTTAGGACCGCCACTTGCAAAACATAGAATCTTGTCGTCGGGATGTTCATCAGTCCAGGCTCCTAAACGGTCTCCTTCTATAACAGGGTTACACTGGTTCGGACGGTGAATGTAGATGCAACTATCCGTGTCAAAATACAACACACGATCTCCTAACAGTTCCAACACTTCGTACAATTTTAAGCGAGTGTGGGTTGTCACGTAAGCCGCAATGATGACATTTCCAAATTGTCGGCTTCTACAAAGTCTAGTTCTTCTTCGTAATTGACTAAGATCAAGTCCTCACGAATGACATCGACGTGTTTCATGACTTTGGTTTGGTCGTGAATCATCTGGAAGTAGCGGGAAGGTTCGGACAAATACTCTGTCTTGGGTAAAGACGGTCGTTGTGCCATTTTACCCCACAAGCAATTGAGCATCACTTTGGCAAACGACCGCCTTCCTTCGTTTTTCTCGATGTGGTCTAAAGTGATGCCTTCCTGCTCCCGATATTTTTCTTTGAATATCTTTTGGTCTTCGGGAGTGTGGCACCAGGAAGGATAGCCACTAGCTTCTTGTTTTAGTTTTAAAAAGGCATCCACGTAGTCTTCAAAAATATCTTTCTGTGTCTCGTCGCCCTTGCGGTATTGTTGTGTCTTGGAAAAGTGGTAAATTTCGTACACTTCTAACAGTCGGTATCCCAGGTCCAGAGCTTTAAACAATTCCACGCTCACCCACGTTCCTGTCAAGGCGCGTTCTTCCTGGCTGCGCTGACAAGGTTGATCTTGGTTGCACATTTCGGCACATGTGCGACACAAAGGAAACATCAGTTTTCCTTGGCAATGGTGAGGTAAAACGGGATGGTACAAGTCTGTGGGAGGCAAGACTTTGCACTTGATCAATCCTTCGTACTGATGTATGTGGTCCAAGTCAATGTGTTCTGTCATTAATTCTGGGTGCCCTACAGGAAAGTGACAATATTTGCAGACGTAAGGATACAGCGAACACACGTCGAAGCATTTGATTTCTTCTCCTTTCTCTTCGTCCGCTTGGTACAGCAAACAGGTGGCATTCGTTCGTCCTCCGTACAAACTATCCCGTGGGTTCAGGGGGTCCACCAACTTGTAACTTTCTACGATGCGTTTAAACTCAGAATCGGTTTTCAAACGCTGATCGTACTCGTGTTCCCACACTTCCACTACCTGGTATCCTTTCTGTTCTAACTTCAAACGTCGCTGACACGTGGTCTGGTACAAGTCTTCCATAGTCCGTTGTAAAAACTGATTTTTGGTGTCACGCTGAGGGTAGCACATGGGACATCCGTGAAATAAGCATCCGTTAAACTCGTACACGATCTGAGGGTTTTCTAAGTCCCAGCCATCTACCGAATACGTTCCGATGGTCTTTTCGCCACCTCCGTTGCGAGCGTGTTGAATCCATTTGTCTTCCTTGTCGCACAAGTAATGGAGCCAGCGTAGGGCTTTGACCGAGTATTGACGTTTGACAAAATTTGTCGTTTGAGGACTGATGACAGCTAGAGTATTTTCAGGCATAAAGCGTTTTCGGTACACTAAGGAACATGCTTTGGCAATGGTACAAGCTTCTTTCAAAAGAACAATTCTCGAAATTTTCCACAGCAACAACGTAAAATGTCCACGTCAGATCGACAGTACTTTAATATTTCTTCCTGAAAGTCGAAGGGGTCCGAGGCGTGAGTCTGGTACCAAGCATGGAAAGCTTCTCGTTGTTGGGTGCGCATGTTGTCGGGGTCGTAGTCGTCAGCCTCAGGCAAATAGGGTAGAACGGCATGTTGATTAGCTTCGGTATTGAAAAAGTGTGGAAAATAACCTTTGGCCATTTCTGTCATTCCAAACGTTTTAGGCATGCGACTCAAAGGCATGGCCAAGTAACTCATCGAATCTTTAAACTGTACTTGTCCTACTTGCATAGAAATGATTTTGGCTCCGTTCAAAGTGACTTGAGGTCGTTCGGTACTTTGTTCCGCATAGTATCTGAGCAGAAATTGCCCATCGTATCCCGAGAAATTGTGAGCCATGACCGTGGCATGGCGATGACAATCGCCGTAATGTTCGATGTCTTCTGGACTCCGCGTTTCGTCGATGGGGTTTAAGATCCATTGGGCAAAATCGGCTAGCGTGTTTGGCCCTCGAAAGATTTTTTCACGTCCTCCAGGAATCTTGCTGCAGTGAGGGCAATGACTAAAGATGGGTTCTTGTATACACTGCTCGCACGCACGGTGAGCCACGCAGAAATTAGGAATGTGAATACCAGTTTTTTGCATGAATTCGAAATAAAAAAATAAATAAATTCCCTTTCTTCTGGGCATCTTCTGGTTGGGGTTGATATATTTGAACGAAGCATTCGTGCACCAAGTCCACGATTTGGTGACAAATGTGACATCGTTTCTTCCCTCGACAAACGTGTAACTTAACACTATTGATACGTATGGCTTGTCCACAAGTAGGGCACAATCTCAGAAGCTGACAAGTACTTTTCTGCTGTGAACCTTGCATCTTCAAATGTTGTTGGTAACAGGTAGGACTGACAAAAGTGCGCTGACAAACAGGGCAATGCACTTTTTCTTGTCCTTTGTCCAGACAAGGTTGAGAGGCCAAACATCCCTCACATTTCGATCCACAATGCTTGTGTTGATCTTGATTGTTATAACCATAATCACATTTTTCACAGTAGTAACTGTATCCCAGAAATCCAGTGATACTGGTAATGGTATCAAAATGACCATCGTGATGATAGACGTGAATGTATTTTCCGTCTTTAAAATTGTGGCCTCGAAACAAAAGAGGACCACGCACTTCTTGAGGGTGTACTTTCAAGGTGTAATGTGGAGCTAAGGCACCTTGCAATTTTTGCATTTCTGGAATACCGCAAGGGGTGTCTTTGGATATCCCCGCTTGCTGTAACAGGAGTTCTGCTTCGCTTCTTTGTTTGGCTCTGTCCGATTGTTGAATAGATTTCCAGGCTCTTTTCCATTCTGCCGTGTCGTTCTTGTTGGCATACGTTCGTCCCACGACGACAGCACGGGCTAAACACATCTGGTCTAGTGGATTGTTAATTTGGACGAGGCTTAGTTTGGTGTTGCGAAGGTTGTCGACCAATAATACTTTTTTGCGTCCTGTCCCCTGGGGAAGAGACACGTGAGTCATGAACAGTGTGACTTTTCCGTCGGTGATGTGAAACTTGTCGTTGGATTGTTGCACATGTTGAATTTTGTCGATGACTTTGGAAGGTGATAATTGTGATGGGCTTGTAAACTCGATCCAAACGGGAGACTTCAAATTATCGTGATGAATAGAAAGTCTCAAGCGATCGTCTTCTTTGGCTTGACATTGCTGTTTCAGTGCAGTTAACACAGAATCCCACACCTCGGTAATGAACCCTTCTGTATTCTCCAAAGGTACATTGGACTTAAAATCTTTAAACTTCACTGCATATGTGTAAGCCATTGTTCTAAATTTTCGAGAGGAACGCTTTTCCGTCTCTCGAATGTGATAGTAATTTTTAGGGTTTACTAAGAGTGGTACACTTTGCTTGGACGTCAATTGCCTCTGTGTGGATTCGGGCTCACTCATGTCATCTTCAAAATCACTGGCATGAATTTGAGCCAAGACCTCAGCTACTGTGCTAGGCGATACATTACGTTTCTGTCTCTTACTGTCTTCTCCTTTCTCGACAACATGATGCGGTCTTTTCATCTTGTCTGCAAAAAGTCAAATGACTACCTTTTCAAGACTGTGACGATTTTACCCCAACCCCTTGTATGTAGGTATAAGTTACTATTACTTGTGATTCTGACTGGCCTTGTACATGTATAAATTGGATGTCTGCCTGACCCAGCTGTGATGTTTCAAATTGTTCTAAGTTAGCTAATCCCCTTACGTAAGATGGTCTTTGTTAGCTCTCGAGGGGAGAGGAGACTGTGTCCATCGCGGACGGGTGACGTAACCACATCAAAGGACAGGACAGCGTCAAATAAGAAGACTGTAACAATTGATAGACGCACAGACAGACATTCGGATGATTGACAGTCGAACGACTGACCAGAGTCGATCGCCCTCCAATCGAAATGCGATGTGGGTGGGACTTGATTTGAAAATTTTTAGATCAAACCCAATGTTTAGTAGGAATTAGTCAGTTCGCTCCAATAAGAATTGAGAAGAGATAGAACTTCGTACGGCCAGACTTTGGAAATCAAGGAAATCTTAAGATAGCTTCAAAGGTCAGTGTTATTTTTGTTTGATTTCTGCTTGATACGTCTGCGGAATGGAAGGATTCTCGTATGTATATTCATTTTACTTGTATTGTAGTATGAATAGTTAATTATGATATTATTGTTTTGCATCTTTCGTGATGTTCGTTAGTACCTTTGCTTGCAATTGATTATGATGTAAATTCGTTGCCTCTTCTTCATGATATTATTATATTACACCTTATTTTGGGAGGTAAAATGTTGCTCTTTTGTTAGTAATATGTGTGCATATTATTTCGTGCATTATTACGTTTACGCCCTTTTGAAAGGACGATTTGTATTCGTGAAGAATTGTATTGTTTGCTAGCCGCTATAAGAATTAATATTATAATTCTTTGTGTAGGTATATTATGGTAGACTAGCACTTTGTTTACGTAATGATATATTTTGCCATTGAGTTAACGGATTTCCATTATTGCAATTTGAATTTGAATATTGTGGATTTGGTACGCTTGTGTAGGAAATATATATATATATATATATATAGATAGTCATATTACTAATAGTAGTAATATTATAATACAGTGATATTTGAAATATTTGTATGTATATACTGATAGGGCTCAGTATGTAGATGTTTGAATTCTTTGTGAGATTGTGTCATGGCGCCATTTTGTAAGCGGCGAAAGCGTATGGGAATTTCGATGTGTGCGCATGTGTGACCAAAAATGTCCCGTCTTAAACTGATGGTTCAATTCAGTGACTTAGTGTGAGGTAATATTCATCACTCTATGCTAATGCATTATACCTTTCAACAGGAAGCTTTCGGGTGACGTTGAAGAGAATTCCGGGGAAATTTCGGGTGACGTTGAGAGAATTCCGGGGAAATTTCGGATGACGTGGAAAGAATTCCGAGTGAATTTGAGAGATACCGAGTGAATTTCGGGTGACCTCAAGAGATACCGTCGAAGAGGAAACGGAAGTAGAGATAGAAGAGGAAACGGAAGTAGAGATAGAAGAGGAAACGGAAGTAGATGAATCGGAAGGAGAGAAAAACGAAAGGAGACTTATTTAGATGAGTAACACTCAAGAAGGGAAAATATTCCTCACACTGAAATCAAATGATGATCTAGGGATCATTGGGTCAAGAGTGACATTGATTGCTTAATATCTTTAAAATTTTCATTTATTAAATTGTTGTTTAAATTTCATCTTTGTATTTCTTTTAATTTAACTGTCGGCATTGCTGACTGGGGGCTCGTAGCCATATATAATATATTGTCCAGAAATTTATACATGTACAAGGCCAGTCAGAATCACAAGTTATAGTAACTTATACCTACATACAAGGGGTTGGGGTAAAATCGTCACATCCCCCCACGCTTGAAAATAAAATCAGGATTTTATTCCCTCAAAATACTACAAATGCAAAAGTGTTACAACAATATAAAGAACAAAATCAGCAAAATCAACTAGATGCTAAACTGAGTATGAACATGAAAATTTAACCAGAATGATCTATATCATTCCAGCGCTTCTACTCATGAAATCTGCGCCTACGTTTTCAGATCCTTTCACGTATCTGATCTGCATCTGATACTGCTGTAAGAACAGCGACCATCGCATCAATCGACCATTGGACAACTTTGCCTGCGTCAAATAGGCGAGTGGTTGGTGGTTGGTCTCCAATATGAACTTGCGTCCATATAGGTATCGCTCGAACCGTGATATGCCGAACACGATTCCGAGACATTCCCTCTCCGATACGGAGTAGTTCTTCTCGGCAGCCGACAACTTCCGACTGCCGTATGCGACAGGGAAAAGCGTTTTGTCATGCTCCTGTAGCAGTATTGCTCCCAGTCCTGTGTCGCATGCATCGGTGCGAAGAACGAATTCCTTATCCAAATCCGGTAGACGAACAACGGCGTCGGATGTAAGTCTAGCCTGTCCCAGAAATGACCTCACCTCCGTTTTCGTGGTGGGGCGTGCGGAGTTTCGCAGTTGCTCCACCTTCGAATTCTCTGGAGACAGCGTGCCTTGGCTCAGGGTATGTCCTAAATAGTCCAATGTCCTGAAACCAAGGTGACATTTGGAAGGTCGGGCTGTCAAGCCCTCCTGACGTAGCCGCTCTCCAAAACGTCAGCTAACAGAGTGAGGTGTTCACCCCATGTCTCTGTAGCTAATAAGAGGTCATCCATGAAGTTGTGGACACCCCTATCGCGCAAGGGCTCCAACAACTTCCGCATCATCCTGGTAAAGAAGCTGCGTGCTTTTTGTACCCCGAACGGCATAACCAGCCATTGGTATGTCCCGTCGGGAGTAGCAAAAGCAAGCTTCGGTCTGTCTTCTTTCCTTACCGGAATTTGCCAATACCCCTTGGACAAATCGAGCTTGGTAAAATATTTCGCTTTTGAGACCGAAGCGAAGATATGTTCCGGGTCAGGTAACATTTCGACTTGAAATTCTGTCACCTGATTCAGCCTCCGGTAGTCGACGCAGAACCGATGGGTGCCGTCCTTCTTCTGCACTAGGACTACTGGTGAGCTGTACGGAGAGTCGGCAGGTTCGATTACTCCCAGAGCAATCATTTGCTCAATTTCCTCCCTTACAACTTGTCGTTTCGCGTGGGGCAAGGGGTAGGGTTTCCGCTGCACTGGTCGGTCGTCCACCATCTTTAACCCAAACTCGACAAGCGCCGTCCTCCCGGGTTTTTCTGTTAACACGTCGGAATACCCGGCCAGCAAGGTCTCTATCTCGTCCCGCTGGACTTCAGTTAACATAGGGTCACACTCCACGTCCGACGGAGTCTCGACCCTCGTTAATGGACAGCTCGGGACAGTGTTGGCACCTTCCGTATCGCCTTCGGCATCCTCGGTGACTATCGTGGCGACAACAAAATCGCTTACGGTCTCCCTTTCCCGGTACCTCTTGAGCAAATTGGCATAGTACAATTTCTCTTTCGTCGGTAGCCGTATCCTGTAGTTTTGACCTCCGACCTTCTCGGTGACGACGTATGGACCCCTCCAGGAAACTTGCAACTTGTTGTGTTCCTGGGGCAACAACAACAACACCTTATCCCCTACCTCAAACTGACGTGGTTTTGCGAGCTTATTGTAATTTTTCGCCTGCTGCGCCTTAGCTCGTTTGAGATTATCTTGCGCGAGAGAACAAACCTCTACCAGTTTGTTGCGCAAGTCCGCGACGTACTGGTAGGTAGTGCGTACTTCCTCTACAGCGTGGTCGTCAGTCCACAGCTGTCTCAGTACGGCGATTGGGCCGCGTACGGTCCTCCCGTACAAGAGTTCAAAGGGAGAGAACCCCAAACTCGCTTGTGGTACTTCCCGGTATGCGAAAAGCATGGCTGGAATATACCGGTCCCATTCCTTGGGGCGGCCTTCGCACAATTTCTTGAGCGTGTGCTTTAGAGTCTCATTAAACCGTTCGACCAATCCATTACATTGGGGGTGATACGGTGTGGTCGTGAGGTGCTTAATTGACATGAGACGATTCACCTCCGCCATCACACGACTCATGAATTGTGTCCCTTGATCGGTCAAGATCTCGTCGGGCACTCCAACTCTTGACCAGATCGCAAACAGAGCTTCCGCGACAGTTTCCGTGTCAATATTATGCAATGCTACGGCCTCCGGATAGCGTGTAGGATAATCGACGACCGTTAAAATATACCGATTTCCGTGCGCAGACGCGGGTTTTATCGGTCCGATTAAATCATGGCGACACGTCTAAATGGTTCATCGATAAGGGGCGTACTCCCCAAGGGAATGGGTCGATGATCCGATTTCGGTGCCATTCTCTGGCATTTGTCACAGGAGAGACAGAACCGTTTTACGTCTCCCTTGACCCCTGGCCAGTAAAACTCTTTTACAAGCCGGTCACGTGTCTTAGCAATTCCCATGTGTCCACCCATGAGACTTTCGTGTGCAAGCTTCAGCACTTCACAACGCTTTTCCTTTGGCACGACGACTTGCTTAAAGTGTTCGTTGTGTTTTCTGGCGTGGCGATACAAGATTCCCTTCTTGTAGACAAACTTCACCGCGCCATTCGGAGTTTCCCTTTCCGTTCCTGCTTCTGCGTGTTTGTGCAACTGCGCCAGAGTTGCGTCTTCCTGTTGCAGCTTCCTCAACTCAGCTGGTTGGAGACCGACCACCAACCACTCGCCTATTTGGCGTCCATCGCGGACGGGTGTCGTAACCACATCAAAGGACAGGACAGCGCCTAATAAGACTGTAACAATTGATGGACCCACATACAGACATTTGGATGATTGACAGTCGAACGACTGACCAGAGTCGATCGCCATCCAATCAGAATTCGCTGATCACGAATACAAATCGTCGTTTCAAAAGGGCGTAAACGTAATAATGCACGAAATAATATGCACACATATTACTAACAAAAGAGCAACATTTTACCTCCCAAAATAAGGTGTAATATAATAATATCATGAAGAAGAGGCAACGAATTTACATCATAATCAATTGCAAGCAAAGGTACTAACGAACATCACGAAAGATGCAAAATATTAATATCATAATTAACTATTCATACTACAATACAAGTAAAATGAATATACATACGAGAATCCTTCCATTGCGCAGACGTATCAAGCAGAAATCAAACAAAAATCACACTGACCTTTGAAGCTATCTTAAGATTTCCTTGATTTCCAAAATCTGAGTCTGCCACCAATTTTCGTCTGGCCGTACGGAGTTCTATCTCTTCTCAATTCTTATTGGAGCGAACTGACTAATTCCTACTAAACATTGGGTTTGATCTAAAAATTTTCGAATCAAGTTCCACCCACATCGCATTTCGATTGGAGGGCGATCGACTCTGGTCAGTCGTTCGACTGTCAATCATCCGAATGTCTGTCTGTGTGTCTATCAATTGTTACAGTCTTCTTATTTGACGCTGTCCTGTCCTTTGATGTGGTTACGTCACCCGTCCGCGATGGACACAGTCTCCTCTCCCCTCGAGAGCTAACAAAGACCATCTTACGTAAGGGGATTAGCTAACTTAGAACAATTGGAAACATCACAGCTGGGTCAGGCAGACCTACAATTTATACATGTACAAGGCCAGTCAGAATCACAAGTTATAGTAACTTATACCTACATACAAGGGGTTGGGGTAAAATCGTCACTTCCCCCCACGCTTGAGAATAGAATCAGGCTTTTATTCCCTCAAAATACTACAAATGCAAAAGTGTTACAACAATATAAAGAACAACATCAGCAAAATCAACTAGATGCTAAACTGAGTATGAACATGAAAATTTAACCAGAATGATCTATATCATTCCAGCGCTTCTACTCATGAAATCTGCGCCTACGTTTTCAGATCCTTTCACGTATCTGATCTGCATCTGGTACTGCTGTAAGAACAGCGACCATCGCATCAATCGACCATTGGACAACTTTGCCTGCGCCAAATAGGCGAGTGGTTGGTGGTCGGTCTCCAATATGAACTTGCGTCCATATAGGTATCGCTCGAACCGTGATATGCCGAACACGATTCCGAGACATTCCCTCTCCGATACGGAGTAGTTCTTCTCGGCAGCCTACAACTTCCGACTGCCGTATGCGACAGGGTAAAGCGTCTGGTCATGCTCCTGTAGCATCCACGATAACTACGTCATTCTGCAGCATATTTGCTACCATGGACATTGGCTCCACCAGGTCCAGTGACGTTAGCAGCTTCCTTGCCCTTTTCCCCCTCCACTACGTCAAATTCTACAGTCTCACCATCCCCAACACTTCGAAGATATTTCCTGGGGTTGTTCTTGATAATGGCCGTTTGGTGGACAAACACATCTTCCTTGGTGTCATCCCTATTGATAAAGCCATATCCGCTTTTTACGTTGAACCAGTTTACTGTACCGGTGACCTTCGTCGCTATTACTTTCTTTTCAGCCTTTACCGACCTCTCCGGTTGGTTTTCGGAGTCGGACATGTCCCTTGATGGCAAAATAGGCAAATTAGGTGTTCCTCGTGTCACAATCGTGGTGACAACAAAATCGCTGACGGTCTCTCTTTCTGTTCCCGCTTCAGCGTGTTTGTGCAACTGCGCCAGAGTTGCGTCTTCCTGTTGCAGCTTCCTCAACTCAGCTGGAAGAACATTACTAACCGGTGTCGATGTAACTTGGATCGGCTTCTGTTTCGGCTGTCGACTCATGGCCCTGGTCTCAACAGCACTCACTGGCATAGGTGTACAGGTTTCGGGGTTCGGCTGGGGTAACACAACGGCATCCCAATATGACGTCATGTGATAGACCCTCCAAGCAAGCAGCTGCAATTTTCCCCTTCACGTATGGTGAATCGAGGTCAATGACAGCTACTGTTAATGAGTCACGCGCGCAGTTCGCGTACTGAACTTCTATTACCTCCCCTGTATAGTCCTTCGGCTTGACATACTTCTTATCGACAAGCGCGGGGACGCTGCACCCAGTGTCATACAAGATGGTGGCACCTTCACCATTGACAGTTGCGGCCGCAAGGATGGCTGGGTTGCGACTCGCTTCCGGCACGCACTCCGTCCTAGCAACGATATTCACCTGGGTCTGCCTGCCCTTCGGACAGTCCCTGGCAAAATGCCCCAGGCGCTTGCAGTTAAAACACGTCGGCGGCCCTCGCCGACTTGCAAGTCCTGGTTTCGTGGGTGAGGCCTGTCCAGGTCGATAGGTGGCATCCCCACCTGTAGGTGCCCCTCCGACCTTCCCGTCGCCCTGACGGTTGCGGACAGCAGGCTCAACCTCCCCCATACGACGCGACTCAGAGGGTCGGGGTCGATCCGCGCCCCCGGAACCTCCACTCTTCGAGTGCGCCTGCTCGTATCGCTCCGCCATGTTCCGTTTCCTCTTCTATCTCTACTTCCGTTTCCTCTTCTACGGTATCTCTTGAGGTCACCCGAAATTCACTCGGTATCTCTCAAATTCACTTGGAATTTTTTCCACGTCACCCAAAATTTCCCCGAAATTCTCTCAACGTCACCCGAAATTTCCTCGGAATTCTCTTCAACGTCACCCGAAATTTACTCAACGTCACCCGAAAGCTTCCTTTGAAGCTATCTTAAGATTTCCTTGATTTCCAAAATCTGAGTCTGCCACCAATTTTCGTCTGGCCGTACGGAGTTCTATCTCTTCTCAATTCTTATTGGAGCGAACTGACTAATTCCTACTAAACATTAGGTATTATCTAAAATTTCTCGAATCAAGTCCCACCCACATCGCATTTCGATTGGAGGGCGATCGACTCTGGTCAGTCGTTCGACTGTCAATCATCCGAATGTCTGTCTGTGTGTCTATCATTTGTTACAGTCTTCTTATTTGACGCTGTCCTGTCCTTTGATGTGGTTACGTCACCCGTCCGCGATGGACACAGTCTCCTCTCCCCTCGAGAGCTAACAAAGACCATCTTACGTAAGGGGATTAGCTAACTTAGAACAATTGGAAACATCACAGCTGGGTCAGGCAGACCTACAATTTATACATGTACAAGGCCAGTCAGAATCACAAGTTATAGTAACTTATACCTACATACAAGGGGTTGGGGTAAAATCGTCACATCCCCCCACGCTTGAGAATAAAATCAGGATTTTATTCCCTCAAAATACTACAAATGCAAAAGTGTTACAACAATATAAAGAACAAAATCAGCAAAATCAACTAGATGCTAAACTGAGTATGAACATAAAAATTTAACCAGAATGATCTATATCATTCCAGCGCTTCTACTCATGAAATCTGCGCCTACGTTTTCAGATCCTTTCACGTATCTGATCTGCATCTGGTACTGCTATAAGAACAGCGACCATCGCATCAATCGACCATTGGACAACTTTGCCTGCGCCAAATAGGCGAGTGGTTGGTGGTCGGTCTCCAATATGAACTTGCGTCCATATAGGTATCGCTCGAACCGTGATATGCCGAACACGATTCCGAGACATTCCCTCTCCGATACGGAGTAGTTCTTCTCGGCAGCCGACAACTTCCGACTGCCGTATGCGACAGGGTAAAGCGTCTGGTCATGCTCCTGTAGCGTCCACGATAACTACGTCGTTCTGCAGCATATTTGCTACCATGGACATTGGCTCCACCAGGTCCAGTGACATTAGCAGCTTCCTTGCCCTTTTCCCCCTCCACTACGTCAAATTCTACAGTCTCACCATCCCCAACACTTCGAAGATATTTCCTGGGGTTGTTCTTGATAATGGCCGTTTGGTGGACAAACACATCTTCCTTGGTGTCATCCCTATTGATAAAGCCATATCCGCTTTTTACGTTGAACCAGTTTACTGTACCGGTGACCTTCGTCGCTATTACTTTCTTTTCAGCCTTTACCGACCTCTCCGGTTGGTTTTCGGAGTCGGACATGTCCCTTGATGGCAAAATAGGCAAATTAGGTGTTCCTCGTGTCACAATCGTGGTGACAACAAAATCGCTGACGGTCTCTCTTTCTGTTCCCGCTTCAGCGTGTTTGTGCAACTGCGCCAGAGTTGCGTCTTCCTGTTGCAGCTTCCTCAACTCAGCTGGAAGAACATTACTAACCGGTGTCGATGTAACTTGGATCGGCTTCTGTTTCGGCTGTCGACTCATGGCCCTGGTCTCAACAGCACTCACTGGCATAGGTGTACAGGTTTCGGGGTTCGGCTGGGGTAACACATAACGGCATCCCAATATGACGTCATGTGATAGACCCTCCAAGCAAGCAGCTGCAATTTTCCCCTTCACGTATGGTGAATCGAGGTCAATGACAGCTACTGTTAATGAGTCACGCGCGCAGTTCGCGTACTGAACTTCTATTACCTCCCCTGTATAGTCCTCCGGCTTGACATACTTCTTGTCGACAAGCGCGGGGACGCTGCACCCAGTGTCATACAAGATGGTGGCACCTTCACCATTGACAGTTGCGGCCGCAAGGTTGGTTGGGTTGCGACTCGCTTCCGGCACGCACTCCTTCCTAACAACGACATTCACCTGGGTCTGCCTGCCCTTCGGACAGTCCCTGGCAAAATGCCCCAGGCGCTTGCAGTTAAAACACGTCGGCGGCCCTCGCCGACTTGCAAGTCCTGGTTTCGTGGGTGAGGCCTGTCCAGGTCGATAGGTTGCATCCCTACCTGTAGGTGCCCCTCCGACCTTCCCGTCGCCCTGACGGTTGCGGACAGCAGGCTCAACCTCCCCCATACGACGCGATTCAGAGGGTCGGGGTCGATCCGCGCCCCCGGAACCTCCACTCTTCGAGTGCGCCTGCTCGTATCGCTCCGCCATGTTAGCGATCTCTTCGAGCGTCCGGTGTTCTTTTTCGGCTAAGAAGACTGTCAATTCGCGACGGTAAGTACCCAGGACATGTTCCTTGAGTATTACCTCGCGTAGCCCGTCGTACGTGCGTTCGACTTCAGCCATTTTCATCCACTTCTCAAATAAACATCGAACACGGTTGTGGAATTGAGAGTGGGTCTCGGTTACCTTTTTCGCCGAGTCCCGAAAATGTTTCCGGTAAGTCTCGGCGGTCAGACGATAATGGCAGAGAAGGGCCTTCTTGAGGGCATTGTAGTCATCAGCCTCTTCTGCAGCTAAGCCGTGGTAGACTTCCCGAGCTGCACCTTGTAAAAAGGCTGAGACATTAATGGCCCAGTGCTGTTCAGGGACCTGATGAGCGTGTGCGAGTTTCTCGAACTGCACGAGAAAATCGTCAATAGCCTCCTCCCTGTCATTGAAGCGTGGCATGTTGACCTGGACCATCCGGTGGTCGATGAATGATCGGCCGGTCGTTCCAGAGCTTGTACTGGCGTCGTCCCGTCCGTTGGTCCTAGCTTCAACTCTCACCTTTTCCATCTCCAGAGTGTGGACGAGTCTGGCTAGCTCCAGCTCTCTTTGGGTTTCTCTGTCTGCTGCTATCTTGGCTAGCTCCAGCTCTCTTTGGGTTTCTCTGTCTGCTGCTATCTTGGCTAGCTCTTTCTGTGCTTCTCTGTCCGCTGCTTTTTTGGCCTTCCATTCATTGATCCTTGGTCAGTCGTTCGACTGTCAATCATCCGAATGTCTGTCTGTGTGTCTATCAATTGTTACAGTCTTCTTATTTGACGCTGTCCTGTCCTTTGATGTGGTTACGTCACCCGTCCGCGATGGACACAGTCTCCTCTCCCCTCGAGAGCTAACAAAGACCATCTTACGTAAGGGGATTAGCTAACTTAGAACAATTGGAAACATCACAGCTGGGTCAGTTACTGTCTTCTCCTTTCTCGACAACATGATGCGGTCTTTTCATCTTGTCTGCAAAAAGTCAAATGACTACCTTTTAAGGACCTTAACCCCTATATATTCATGTCCGATCCGTGAATATATAAAGGGTCAGTGTCTAACCTGTCAGTATTCATTTTATTCTCACATTGACCAGAACGATGGAAGAACCTACACAAGTTGAACTTCTCATCAGAGCTTTACGTGGGGTCATACGAAAGTTTTCTTCAGACAAGCCGACGGACTACTCTCCCTCCTTTCGAGATAAAAGTCAAGATACTTGCTATATCTGTAAGAAGAAAGGACATTAGGCTACAGAATGTCTAGATCGTGACAAAAACAAAAAAGGTACCAATAGAGACAAAAGTCAAGATACCTGTTATTATTGTAAAGAGAAAAGACATTGGTCTCCAAACTGCCCTAAGAAACAACAGGAGCAGAAGGAGGAGGAGGAAAGGAATTCTGAACAGGAGGAGGAGGAAGAGGTACCCACCCCCAAGGAAGAACCCCGACACGTTCACAAAGACAAGAAAAGAAGACGAAACGAAAGTGAAGAGGAAGAAGACAAAAGAAAAACCTGTGACAGTAAAGAAAATAAAAAAAAAACAGAAAGAGTGAAACAGAAGAAACCTATGAACTTTTTTAAAGTGGTATTGTATTATGTTATGTTGTGATATTGAATTGTAACTTTTGTACCAGAATATACCAGAGAGAAAAAAACGTAAGTGTCTCTTGGTTTTGATTTTATAGAATAAGAACCTACACTCATACATTCATTCATTCATTAATTCACTCACACGTACATCATGGGTTTTAAAAAAATTAAGGACTTTTGAGTTTTCATTGAATTAGGCAATTGAAATAGTATTTCTTTTCGAAATAATTGGAGTGGCCCTGAAAAGGACCGTTGGTGTTTTGTTTCTTTCAAAACAAAAAAACTCAGAAACGGGACGTAACCATCTTGAGCTGTCTTAAGCCTTTGCCAAGGCCAAGGCCTACTTCGGGACTGGTGGTTCCTGTCAATGATTTGGTAGAAATCACTAACGGTGGTATGGCAGAAGTAGTCACAGTGAGATTGGGTTGTTTAGCTCCAGAAGGTCTTTTTCTCTTCGGTCGTGATAAAGAAGTCTGATACATTTGTTTCAGACTCCTTAACTCTGCTAAAATATCTAAAAGTACCGTCGTGACCGTTTGATTTTCACTATTCTCTTTCTGTCCTTGGTCTTCTATCTTCTCGGTTGCTGCTACTGTTTCTTCCTGGTGTTTCCTTCTTGCTTCTTCTTCCTGCTGTTGAATAAGAAAAGCTTGTTCTTCTACTTTCTGTTGTTGTAAAAATCGCTCCAATTCTTCTTTTTGTCTTTGCTTAAAATCATCGACGTGTGCATAAGAAGAAGCAGAAGGCAACGAAGTCTCCGGAATAAATTCTTGTGATGTTAAAAAATCAACAATATCCCAGTTAAAATCAACTTCTTCTGGATGTAGATTTGTCATGACTTTAGTAGTCACTGCTGGCCCATGACTTGCTGTCTCTACTCCTGACTCACTCCAATTTATCGTCTTCTTAGTGTCCGACATCATTGAACAACTCTGTCGCATCGATTGACTGAACACAAATATAGGTAAGGTGACGTCACAGACCGCTCTCTTCCGATTGGATGACTGCGACTGACTTTTGTAACGCACGTTTGGATTGGTGGATACACTCAATCCGTTTCGATCCGCTCTTCCCCTATAAATAACCGCAGTACACAGCATTCGCTTCACCTGTTTCTCATCACAAGATGTGGACTAACGTAGAATCTTCTTCCCTTGTTTCTACCATGCTGTTTCGGACTGATCTACCCATGTATGTCAGATCATCGTGGAGTGTCATTCATATGACGGATACAGCCTTTTGGAAGAGAAGGATATATGTGGAAAGACAAGGTTGTTTAAAGAGAGTTCTCTTCTATGGCCCAACAGTGAGGAGAAGTTTAAGGAAGAGAAGGAGATCTGTGAGATGTCCTCTGTGTTAACAAGATACTGTTAACATTACACATAACGGCCCTTTTCAGGACCACTCATAGATCTCGAAAAGATATTAGCTTTCTTTGCCTCCATTTTCCCCCTTGCCACTAGACAGTCCCTTATACAAATACAAATCATATTCCCCATGTTCAATTTCCCTTGACGCTAGATAGGCCCAAATAGTTCCCATGTTCAATTCCCCTTGACGCTAGATAGGCCCACCATGTCCAGTTTCCCTTGACGCTAGATAGGCCCAAATAGTTCCCATGTTCAATTCCCCTTGACGCTAGATAGCCCCACCATGTTAAATTCCCCTTGACGCTAGATGTGCCCAAGCACTTTTTGACTGGATTTTCCCTTGACGCTAGAGTGACCCCTATAACTACTGATGTAGTGTTAAATACCGTGGTATCATTCCCTACAGTACTCTGTTTTCTTCTCTCTATTTTATGATGCTCATTTCGGTATTCTCTATTTCCTTTTTTAATCTGTGCCTTATGCATCATGATAAGACTTGCGTTATCTGTATTTGTTAAATTCAGTTATATCCTTTTCTTTAAAAACATTAAAAAAAATGTTTAGGGTCGTTTTATTTAGATTAGTCTTCCTTACTCACATTCTGATTTGTGCTGTCTAATACTAAAATTTCATTATAATTAAATGGAATAGCGCGAAGACAAGAAGCAACATTAATCTAAGGGTTATTCAAAGACAAAAGAAGAAGAAAATAAATCCAAAAATGCATTAAGATCCAAGTAGTGTAGAGTCTGGAAAATGCTTTGCAGTAATATGGAAATCCAAAGCCGAACGGTTAAAGAAATAACAAGAGGAAAACAAACAATCGAAGACTGTTTGAAGTGAGCCTTCGGTTCACGCACACCAGAAGATGATGAAATAACAAGTCTTGAAAGAAATAAATTAAGAGAAAACAGCACAATCTATTTTTGATAGGTGGTAATGCGTGTATTGTTCATCAGATACAAAAGTTTCTTTACAGTCTTCTACGTCCAGTCATGGGATGTTTGGTGAAGCAAATAACAATCAATACAATAACAGGGACAAAACTACTTTAGCATCTTACAACTCTTCAATAGAATAATTTAGAAGAATGTTAAGTTTGTATGCATGATGGCAAAATTGTTGGGGGGAGGGTGTGATCTAGATTTTAAAGTAGCTTGAACAATGTTTCGAAGGGGCCACGAGTGGCCGAGTGGTCCAAAGCACTGTCCATTACGGATCACTGCCATATCACCTCTGCCTTTGTGGGTTCGAGTCTCGGATGCGTCTAATGTAGTTATGTGAGAAAGCTTGCCAGTAGCTTCTCGTGGGTCGGTGGTTCTATAAAGGGGTTCTCCCGGGTTCTTCCTCCACAATAATACTGGCCGCCATGTATAGCCTATCGTGTGCTGAAAAATGGCGTTAAGCCCTACAACAACAACAACAACAACGTTTCGGTCATATCGGTATGTAACAATTTATAATGATGTCTAACACTGGGGCATGATGCCGCACAAAGGCTTATCCTGACCCCAGGCCGACCAGTTCGAGTACTACCCTCTTATTGCTGAGAGCCTTGCGAGGCAGCTGTAAGTACCATTTGTTTTAAAGTCTTTGGTATGATTGGGTCGTTGTTATAACCCGCTAACTCCCACATTAGGCCACCGGAGCGGTTTTGAAATACCTAACAGGCAAAATCAAACGAAACTGTGTTTTTCTATGGAACTAAACAAGCAATAGAAAAACAAATTCTCAATTGAGATGGAATGTTTGGCTTTTGATATTGGCTTTGCAACACTTTGAATTGTATATTAGTTCAACCTTTTTCTAAATATTGTATTCAGTAATCACAGCCCCATATGTTCAGTTACTAAACAAAAACCAAACTGGGATTGTTGAGACGGAGTTTGATGTTGCAAAATACAACTTAAATAGAACACATAAAGGGAGATGATTGCAATTCATTATTGAAATTCAAACGTTTGGATTTGTACATAAAGAGTTTATTTACAATGTACCGGTAACTAGTTTCGGAAGCAGGCAACAATGCATGAGCGTACTTACGCTGGCGTGCACAATATGTTGCCTTCGTGCAGATTAGTGCTACAATGAATCCAGAATGGTACAGTTTTTCTTAATAAGAATAAAATTATATAATTTTACCTTAAAATATATTTTAATCCTTTCCTGTGTAAAGTTTGTAACAAACTGGGGATAATGGAAATAGAAAAAAGCCTTTCCTTGACTATCGGATAGACTAATACAAATGCGTATAAATATGTTTATTTCCATAATGTCACACGCGAGAATAAATAAACGGTATATACTAAAGAATGATAACAAATGCAATGAACACAACATTTAAATTATTAGTGCTTCAACAAGTATGTGGCGTGTTGTGATCAAAATAGAAGTAAAGTTATAAAGAAATTATATGGACTATTTTCCCACGGCACTTCAATCAGAAGTATTTCGAAATCTAATTTGAGTTGAGTTCAATGGGTAATAAAGACTTATCTCGAGACACAAGCGCTTAATCACAAAGGTCTATTAAGGACTGGACAAAACACTTGATATTCTAAAGATTTCATCTATTCCATTATGTGTGTCATCCTTGGTTTTTGTGTACCAGTTTGTCGCCTGGAAGTGAAAGAAAACAAAGGTATCAATAAGATTCTACTCACAACGCTCTGGGTACCGTTGCAAAATAATTTTCTGATATTGGAAAATGGGCATATTTTCCACTATTCGATAATTCATCATATTTTCTAATATTAGAGAAAGATTTTCTCCTGACTGAAGAAAATGGAATATAGCCCATCTTTTACGAACGCAGTGTATCAAATTATGTAGACGCGAGTTACATCCCCTGTCTACTGCAGTTTTTCAGCATGTATGTAAATATTAATCTTATTTTATCCACAAAATAAATCATAACGAAGAAGAAGAAAAAGACGATTATAAACTAAAAATGAAAACGAAATTTGACACGATGCATAAATAAATTACGTATCCACGGGACAGGGATATACAGATAGAAGGGCACATCTATATGTTGTCGTCATGAAATATACCATCAAATGAACTACAACATGCATAACACTGATAAATAAATTTAAAAAACCAAACAATTCACTTGTTACAATTAATTTAATAATAATAATACAAGTTATTATTATTATTATTATTATTATTATTATTGTATAATTTTATTATTATTATTATTATTATTATTATTATTATTATTATTATTATTATTATTATTATTATTATTAAATGTAAATTTCTCTTGAGCAATTTTAAGAAGAATTAATATAAAATATGAGCTTTTTATGTATAAGCAAAATGAATTCTTAGCTTGGGGCCAACTCTGAGCACATGCTATAATGGTTCTCTGTTTGTTCACCTTCTGCAAACCGAGATCTAAGAAGACATTATTTAAACACTTTTATTTTTTTTTACATGTATTACAATTTATGCCATCCATAAGTAAACGAGACTCATTTTTGCTGGGTTACAATCTGTAACGTTTGATTAACTTTTGTTGCAAAGTCTTTCTGTTTTCAGTAAACGCGATCATATTTTATAGAATCGGCATTGTTTTTAAGGCTTCAATTATATTGCTAATGATTTCATTTAAATATGTTTGAAATTTGTGCAAACAATTTTTCGTCATTGTTATTAAAACAAATAGTTTTAAAGTTTTTCCTATATTTTCTGACGGCAGTCATATTTGATTATAGATAGGTATTATTTCTACAAATTTAGACATTTACACCGGAACATTTGACTTTTCTTTTGCTTTATGTTGAACTAATTGATCATTATTCTGCTGATTTTTGAAGAGAAAAAAAAATTAAGAAATCGTTTAAAATATTTTTTTAAGTAAGTTAAGTCATTACATATAAGCATCGTTTGAAGAAATTTTACTTGCCTTTATAGTAGTGAGCTAAAAATTAAATACATGAGCAAGATGTCAGTAGTTATGTAAGATGATTCGATTTATTTCACAATTTTAACATTTACAGTTATCAGCTTACAAGGCAACTCACAGCGAAGTATCAAAGGATACATACTTGTTATCAGCAGGTGCATTAATTGTGCAATATGTGACATTCGAAAGTTATTTAATATTAAGACAACATTTTCTGATAATAAAAGTGAGCTTTATTATTATGTACTTTCATTAATAGAAAATACGCTGAATATATATTCAATATAAGAAATTGTGAGCTAAATACGACTAAATACGACATATTCTCGGCACCAATTGCAGCTCCGCTTTATGAAGCAGTGAATATAGCTTTGCAAAGAAAATATTTTAGTGTATACATAGTTTCATGTAAATAAATTTTCTTGTGTTTTAAAAAGTGGTAGTTAACAAATGTATTATTTAGTTTACATACATTTAACGTCCATGGCTGAAAACGTTACTCACCTTAAGCATTTAAAAGAACCTCCGACGAAGATTATATCTATAGTAGTATGCAGGGTAATATTGACGAAGATAATTCGCAAAATACGGCTTCGTCCAGTAAGTTGCTTTCTTTTCAAACAACATATTCCCTGTATGAAAAACTGTTGGATTTCCGATCGGTGCAAACATCCATCTTGGACCGTATTCAAACTCTACACGATCGGGAATCAATCCTCCAAAAATTGATCTATCTCTTCCATGTCCGATATTTGCCTTAATACCATTCGGAGACCATTCACTTCCACGTGCGCCATGACCTATTCCTGTTCCGACATTGCCCCCCACGGTATTCACAGGTATGCCGCTTCCACCTGCTCCAATCAATAGGCCATTCCCGACGTCACCTCTGATACCATTCCAAGATAATCCGCTTCCAGGTTCCGTACTTCCTATTAAGGTTTCAACGTCTCTGTTACCTACCGCATGAATGCCCCTTCCAGTTATTCCAGGACCAATACCGGGCGTGAAATTTCCCCATAAACTGTCTGAAGAAAACCCACGCCCAAACAAGGCTTCACCTGTCCCTACTCTGAAATCCATACCGATACCATTCAATGGAAAACCACTATCACCTACTCCAGTACTTATTCCACCTCTACTATCATCTCCGATAACACCTGCTGAAGGTAATTCATTTTTGATTATTCCACTTCCCACCCCGCTTCCGACAGCCACTCCGACGCCTCCATTCAAAGTTGGTTGTATTCCGCCGGCTCCGCTGGCTACACCGGCTCCTCTAATATCATCCAAGGGCAGTCCCAATCCAATCATTCCACTCATTATCCCTCTTTCTATATTCACTCCGATACTATTTCCTGGTAAATTGCTCCCTAATAGTCGACTACCTATGTCGGCTCTTATTCCAGGTACCATAAGATTTCTTCGTGGCCCAATTTGCGCTATTCCACTTTCAATCCCTATTCCTAATCCCCCATCGACTATACTTTCAGCTATATCATTCCAAACTACTCCTCTTCTACCAACCATCCCGGTTCCAATTTCTCCAATTCTTCTCGCAGGAACTCGCCTTTCAAATATTCCATGTCCAATACCCGTTGAGAAATCGCCTCCGAGACCGATCATTGTCCATTCATTGTTCCGGTCCCAATATCAACACTGTTACCATTTAAAGGTAAACTTCTTCTAGATAATCCGTTATCTATTCCGGTTCTAACATTAACTCCGATACCATTATTAAAGAGAAATTCTTTCCCACCTGCTGTAGTGGCTATACTATTTTGAAAATGATCTCCGGAACCATCCAAGGGCAATCCATCTTGAATAAGTCCACTCTTTATACCGAGATTGGCATTCATTCCATTAGGATTACCAGATAATCTGTTCCCAAATATTCCATTACTTATGTCGGCGTTTATCCCATCTACCATAACATCTCTTGGTAGTCTACCTCCAACAACACCATTTCGAAGCCCTTCTACAATGGTCCTTAAAGGGAGTTCATTTTGAATCAGCTCTTTTCTAAGGCCATTGCAGTTACATCTGCAGTTTTGATTTTGATAGACATAATGAAAAATGTTATTACAGTAACCGGTTCTTAGCATCTCTTCGCAGTATTGTTGTGGACATAGGGATATCATTGAAAAAATTTGATGTACTGAAATTGGCATTTTCATGCGGCGGTTGTGCTAAAATTGAAACGAGACATCTTTAGAAGTTATATAATTTTGTCACTTTGAACTTTGTGCATATTGTTGTTTTTAAATATACACCAGTGATGTCAATTATATAACGATTTGTTGAACATATGAATATGAAATTCATTCCAAAATTTAATTTTAAAAAATTTGTCTTTAAATTTCTCTGAATGTAAACACATCTGCTGAAAATAGTTGTTAGCCGTCTGTCAAAGAAGGTACAGCTTGAAGAGTATTTTGCAATCTTGGAAAAACGGATTATGAGAGGAAATAATCGAATGGGTAGACATTTTATGAAAGGGAACATATATAGTTGGCATATTTTTTAGTGTTGTATACAAGTATTTTCAACTATGTGATGTTCTCTCCATTTGTAACAAATGGTGTTTAAATGGCAACTAGAGAAACTGAAAGAACAATCAATAATTTATTTCTTTGAAAACTAGTAATAGACCATGAACAACACTTCATTGCATGTAAGTTTTGCATCATTTGTTTGTCTTTAGTAAAATGTGGATTACCTGTATGTACTTTATTTCTATGTGATCAGTATGGCATGATGATGATGATGATGATGATGATGATGATGATGTCGACGACGACAACAATGATGATGATGATGATGCCAAATTGTCAATGCATATATTACATACGTATTTTGAAATACCAGGATGACGACAAAATATTAGCTCGACGTTCAGAAACTTCACGCAGATTCAACAAAGATATTCAAAAGTTAACACTTTAAAACGTAGCTACGAGCATGTAACGAACATTTCTTTGATTTCAATATCCATGAATATTTCCTTGATTTCAATATCCATGAACATTTCCTTGATTTCAATAGTAGTGAACACTTTCTTGATTTCAACAGTAGTGAACATTTTCTTGATTTCAATAGTAGTGAACATTTCCTTGATTTCAATAGTAGTGAACATTTTCTTGATTTCAATAGTAGTGAACATTTCCTTGATTTCAATAGTAGTGAACATTTTCTTGATTTCAATAGTAGTGAACATTTCCTTGATTTCAATAGTAGTGAACATTTTCTTGATTTCGTAATACACATACGTTATGCTTCTTGCTTTAAATATCGTTCTTTCTCTCCATGCTCTTAACAGATTAATTAGCCCGAAGTTAAATAAATGTATTAATATTGATGTTAATAAAAAATCACTGACATTTTGTCTGTTAAAATATGTTCTGAATTACTGGGCGGAAAATCACGAAATTAAGTTGCCCATGGCATAGCACCTGAAAAAAGGGGTATTGGTAATGACTTTTACCTAGGATTTACCTGGAGTGGAGTTTATCTACCAACTCGATGAAATATAAACAATATTCATTACACACCAGCAAAAATCCTCTATTTATTAGGTGGGCTACTTTAATTAAAACTGCGACATATTATTGGCACATTCTATATGAATGTGCTAACTGGTTGCATTGAATCGACCTCTGATGTTCTGTGTTCCATCAATCAAGTTTGGCATCCTCATAGTTTTGTCAAGTGTCAAATAAACTGTAGTACATCCAAACTAACTCATGAAAGTTGCCTTTTTGGAGATTGTAACGTACAGTTTACATTTAATGATTACATTGCATTGCGTAGTAATACCATTGTTTCTGACATAATGTCTTTATCGAGAATCCGAAAATCTACTTATAACTGAAACAAATCCAGCAAACAGTACACAAACATGACAGACGTGTACTTACAAACATAATGCATCTAATTTGCTTGTAAGGAGACTTGGTAATAGCAACAACGTTGATTCTATAGAAGCTACGTTGGAAATTCATTTGACCATGCGTTACAGCGAACAAACAATACATATAAACATTCTCGATGGCTTCAGAATAACTCGCAAACTAATTATCGTCCAATTCAGACTTATTTTTAAGATGGTTTTGTTTTGTTTGCAATGTACTGCAAGACAAATGTTGATTTGTCTTAGAATATAGAATTTAACCAAAACAAGCAAGAAAGCGATGGTTCTTAAAATTCTGGCAACTTTGAAGTCTGTGATTGAGAATGTATTAGTGAATTTTAAAAAAAAAACCCACCTTAAAAACGTTTAAATACTGTTCTATCTGAGTCAACTAGACATATTACCGCACTCATACCTACTAAATCCTGACCATAACAAATGTCACCATCTATTGCCTAGGAGGAATGCTGTACAATATGTGCATGGAACTAGCCAGATGGCACTAAATAATACCGGTAAACAGACAAATTAAAAAAGACGCAATTTTGGCAAGGTCTGACAAAGTAGACTGAAATATCTGTAGTTAAAACAGAATAACTAGATCATTCCAAAAGTAGTAGTTTGATATAGATAAAAATTTGTATACTATGCTTTGTTTTTTTTCTTAAATTATATATTCCAAGTCGAATCAACATTTGTCATGCAGTCCATTACAAAATATGGTGCATAAACAGTGGCCGCTATCGAAGCAGCTATTTCGTTTTGTGGGACCGTTTTTCATGATATATGTGCTTGTTGTCTGTCTTAGTCTATGTTATTGTGTTCATTATGCAATTGCTGTTCAGTTCGTATGGGTTTGTACGTCTCCTCATTTTGGAAACGAGAACAATTTAACTTTTCATCAGCTCAGCTGTCTTGCTCCACTGCTACAACGTCCTTGCTGTTGAACAAACCGCCATAACGTGATTGCCATTAACTGTTTTAAATGGCCGCTCCTTGGATCTCCACGCTACATTGTGCACTAGATTAAGCGAGCTGGAACTACATTCAACATTACTTACATGTAAACGGAAGCGAGAAAAGAAGCGTTGCTTCAAAGCTGGCAGACGTAAAACAATAAGAATTCTAGTTATCTCCCTTTCGGGCTCATTCATTTTAAAATTCAGCGGTTAATTTAGATAACCTGATTAAAATCCCGATTAAATCGACAATCTTAGTCTATCTAATATATACCGCTACGTATTGTTTTATTCAATGCTCAATCAGTAGGACCACAGAAATAGTTACTTTTATCAACGATTAGAATATCGACCTTTTTCCGTTACAGAAACATGTTTAAAAACACCAGGCGATGAGCCCAAGTGCGCGTATCTAACACCCACCGGTTACTCCATCAAGTCGATCCCCCGCCACTCTTGCGGAGGCGGAATTGCTGTCATCACAAAGAACTCCATGATCAAACGTCTTATAACCACACCACAACCGTCAATTTCTACCACACATCATTTGTGCTAGTCCAAACCACACTCACATTTTAATAAATCTCAGTCCATTTCTTTTCCCTATACCACTCTCCTCCTAGCAGAAAAAGACAAGCTAACTGAATCTCTCTTTTTTGGAGCAGTTTCCTGGAGTATGAAAGTTCGATAGGTGGCAACCTGATTATTCTTGAAGACTTCAGCTTTCACTTTGACCGTCCTGGTAACACATACACATCAAAACTACTCGATTACATTAATGTTTTCAGCCTCAAATAGTCAGTTAACCAACACACACATACATATGGTCACATTGTAGACTGGATTTTTCATAGACCCGATGATAATATTCTACCGTCCTCCCTGGTATCCCATGAGCTTGCATCAGATTACGTCTGCATGATATGCCAGCTTGATGTATCAGTCCCTAAACCTCCACCATTATTTGCTCCGTATGATAAATATAACCAAACTAATGAATTATATCCAAGCAAACCTAACAACTTGCTTACCTCCATCTGCAGAACAACTCGATAACTGTCTGCGTTCATTGCTTAAAAAACATTAGTCTGGTTCACTGCTTAGTATGCTCCCTGCGTTGCACTCAGCTATTCTAAGTCAGGCGAACGTAGACACTGTATTGTCACGTGATCAAAACAAATGACCTCATACGGAGAGATCTAGTTATTCTAATCTTTAATATTCTCATTCTTAGTGATACAATGTAAACTTTACTAATACTTTTGATTTGAACTAAAGCAAAGCTTGTGTTCAAGGCTAACTACCGATTAGGTCAAATAATACTCTTTTTTTTACAAATGTTTTTACTAGATGGCTAAGATGAAGGAAAAGCGTATTCACAACGATATTTTGTTAATATTGCACATTTTACACAGCGTCATCTCAAAAGTTTCTTTTTCAATCGATTCATTGATAAATTTTAAATTGAAATTGATATGAGATGATGTACGACAGCCTAAATATAGCCAAAGATTTATATGAAAATATCACCCCTCATACACGAGTGGTCACACTTCACACTAAGTTATCTAAAATATTCTCGTTGCAATAAATTACTTGATCAATATACATCGATATTGATATCTGGCTTTACATGACACCTCAGACTTTACCAAATATTAGGATTGCAATAGTAAGCCTATTCGGGGACCCTGAGTGGCTGTGTAGTCTAAAGTGTTCACCGTTACTCATCATTGCCATTTCACCTCTGTCTGTGTGGGTTCGAGTCTCGGATGCGGCTAATGTGTTTATGTGAGAAAACTTGCCAGTACCTTCTTGTGGGTCGGTGGTTCTTTCCAGGGATTATCCCGGGTTCTTCATCCACCATTTATGCTAGCCGCCATGTATAGCCCATCTTGTGCTTGAAAATGACGTTAGACCCTACAACAACAACAACTGCAACCATAATCCACGAGGGGATGAATGAGACGATATTTGGTTCAATATTGTGGATTCGTACTGCACTTTGTAATTTGTATTTAAAAATCCATTTGCAATCCATTGCTTGATACTTTGTACATCAGAAATGATTTTGAGATGACAAATTTTGTTTGCCATATATTAAGACCAAATGGTATCTCCTTTATGAAGTTAGGGGATGGGAGTGGCGTGGAGTGGGTTTTCTGGGTACCTTGAAACCTATTCCACGACGGGGTGGATACGACGATATTTGGTTTAATATTGAACATTCCGATTGCATCATTTAACAATCATCAGTTGCAATCAATCACGTGATACTTTTAACTTCGGAATTGACGTAAGGCGACAGAAGACAACCTTCATTTGCAGAAGATAAAATACGAGAATACTTGTACACAATAACATGACTGTTATCCAAATCAAAATTGTTAGTAAAGTTCATACTGTGTCATTAAGAAAGAGAATATTAAAGGGATAAATGTGTCACAGTTAGATTAACTAGATCTCTACGTATGAGGCCATTTGTTCTGATCACGTGTCAATATTTCGTCGGCGTTCGCCTGACTTATTATTATAGCGGAGTGCAACGCGGGGAGCATACTAAGAAGGGAACCAGACTATAAAAACATGCACTAGCCCCCAAGCAAAGAGTATTAATTCAAAAATGTTCTCCGTAGTATGGCAGTGTTAGGGACCAGCTTCGCACTGCTTAAAGAGGCCGCCGTAAAGCCGAGAGCCTTTGACTTTCATCCATACTTACGATTCATAAACAAATATATGCAACTGCTAAGAAGATACATGCAGCGAAATCAGCTCACTACATTATTAAGATCACATAAAGTTCCAGAGAAATCAGCCCACTACATTATTAAGATCACGGAAGGTTCCAGAGAAATCAGTCCACTACATTATTAAGATCACGGAAAGTTCCAGCGAAATCAGTCTAATACATTATTAAGATCACATAAAGTTCCAGAGAAATCAGCCCACTACATTTTTAAGATAACGGAAAGTTCCAGCGAAATCAGCCCACTATATTATTAAGATCACGGAAAGTTCCAGAGAAATAAGCCCACTACATTATTAAGATCACGGAAAGTTCCAGTTGTAAAGAGCTCTTCGAGATTACTAATAAGCTGATGTCAAGGAACAAATGTACACCACTTTTCAACTATCTTCTCTCCAGGCGGCCTTCCAGACTTGTTTGCAAATTTCTTCCGTGACAAAATACAATGCATATGCAAGGCTGAATATCTTGAGCTTAGACGCATCGGCTCCATTCGCAAATATCTTTCACTTGATGCCACTAAAACACTCGTGTGTTCATTAGTACTTTCAAGACTAGACTATTGCGTATTGTGACAGTCGTATACTAGTACTCAGTATTCCCACTAAGTCAAATGGACAACGTTCTTTCACATATCAGGGCCCAGCAAAGTGGAATGAATTGCCCATTGAAATTAAAAACAAAGACACAGTGATCCCTTTCAAGAGTGCTTTTAAAACTCACCTTTTCCGACTGCAGGACCAAACTTTAAAGACCTAATAATGTTTCATACCGTAAATATTTTCAGCATTTGTTATATTTTCTAATTTCATGGTGTTTGTTTTGTTTCAGTTTTTTATAGTCATATCATTATAGATGTTGTAAAGCGCTTAGAGCTTCTAAAGATTAGGCGCTGTACAAAGTTCTCATTATTATTATTATACAGCCTTACTGTGGTTCAAGTCCTACTTAGTCAACAGGACACATATTGCGTCCGCAAATGAAATATAATCCAGCCTAGTTGATCTATGCTGTGGTGTTCCACAGGTGTCTGCTATTGGGTCTGTTCTTAAACCAGTGTCAGAGTTCATCATCTAGTGTCTCATCAATTGTACGCATATGACACCCAAATATACAAGTCTAGCAACCCAACTGAAGTTGATGCTACTATCCAAGGAGTAGAGAGGTGAATTTATGGTGTGAAATAATGGATGACACGTAACACGCTGCAGAAGAATGATGTTAAACTGAGGTCATTTTGATCACAACACAAAGACTTTCTCATTCACATTCTTTACTTCAAGCAACACCACCATTAAATTGACAGTCAGTAAAAAATCTAGGTGTTACTATGGACAGTATTCTCACATTGCAGCAACATGTCATGAACATATGCAATGATGCCTATCTTGAGCTGAAACGCATCATCTCCATTTGCAAATATCTTTTAGTTGATGCCACTAAAACACTTGTGTGTTCTTTAGTAGTTTCAAGACTGGACTATTGTAACTCAATTCTGTCTGGTTCGTCTCAATATCTACTCCAGAAACTTCAAAAAGTTAGAAACACAGCTGTTCAGATCATCCTTAAAGTACCATGATAAGAGTACACATCCCAGCCGTTCTATATCCTACAATGGCTATCCTTTCGATCGAGAAACCAACACACTTTCATACTCCAGCCCAACATAACTATCTGGCCTAACCCATGTGTACACACCAGCAAGATACTTAAGCTCCTCTTCTGACAGTCGTATACTCATTCTTCCCACTATCAAAATGAAGTCATAGGGACAGCGTTCGTTTGCATACTAGGACCCAGCAACGTGGAACAAATCGCTGACTGAACTTAGACACAAATGACACATTCATCCCATTCAAGTGTGCCCTTAAATCTCGCCTATTTCGAATGCAAGAACAAACTTAAAGACCTAATAATGTTTCCTACCTTCAACATACATTTCAGCATGTTTTATGTTTTCTAATTTCATGGTGGTTTTCTTTTTTGTAATCGTTTCATTATATATATATATATATATATATATATATATATATATATATATATATATATATATATATATATATATATATATATATATATATATATATATATATATATATATATATATATATATATATATATATATATATATATATATATATATATATATATATATATATATATATATATATATATACCTTGGGTCCACCATCTCCAGCTCGCTCTCCGTTGATACTGATGTTAATGGCCGGATTGCCAAGGCATCAGCAGTTATGGCGAGACTGAACCAGAGGGTCTGGGACAATCACAACCTCACCGAGAAGACCAAACTGCGCGTCTACCAGGCATGCGTGCTCAGCACACTCCTTTACAGCAGCGAGGCATGGACTACCTACGCGAGTCACGTGAGGAAACTCAACAGCTTCCATCTGAGATGCTTGCGGCGCATTCTGCGTATCCAGTGGCAGGACAAAGTTCCCAACACAGAGGTTCTGAAATGCACCGGCATGAACAGCATGTTCTCCATTCTCAGCGAGAGGCGCCTTCGCTGGCTAGGCCATGTTAGGAGAATGGACCCAGGCCGCATACCCAAGGACGTACAATACGGCGAGCTAGTAGAAGGTGCACGAACGACTGGAAGGCCACGCTCTGCGTGGCGTCTTGCTGTCAGACAGGGCACTCAAAAAGCTGAGAAGATGAGAAACACAAACCTCGCTGCAAAGAGAGCCAGGAGGAAGGCGAACCAAAAACATCCTCAGCAAGCATCAGCATACACCTGCAGCAAGTGCAGCAGAGACTGTCACTCAAGGGTCGGACTCTTCAGCCACTCGCGAAGGTGCAGATAGGACACCCAAATCGGAAGCTACACCATCGTCTCTCGAATACGGACGGATGCCGACGATAGATATATATATATATATATATATATATATATATATATATATATATATATATATATATATATATATATATAATGTTATAATTGTTTTCTAATGTTTTAAAGCGCTAAAAGGTTCTAGATATTAATCGCCATACAAAGATCTCATTATTATTATTATTATTATTATTATTATTATTATTATTATTATTTAGCAAAAATATGGGGTAAACATTTTATGGCATATTTTGGAACTGTAACTTTGCAATATATGATTGAATTCTTCAACTCGGTATTATTTTCCCCGATACAATATTTGCAGACTTCAAAGGCTTCTGCCAGAGTAGGACTTTCTTTTTCTAATTGCTGAGGTTTGGGCAAAAACTTGAGTCTTTTATTAAAACTGTAAAAATTTCTCTCGCATAACGATCAGAAATTATAGAGAAACGAAATAATACTAGGAGAGAATAAAACGTAATGCAGATGTTACAGCACGCGGAAAAGTATTGGTGCGGCATTTAAGGTCTCGCTCTCACTCCTTAAAATCGGCATCATATGAGAACTAAATGATAAACCGACTTTATACAATACTTACAAAATGAGAAAACCCTCGCGAAAATGATACAATCTGCACTCATCTGCTCTGTCGATCGCACCATTACGTGTTAATCTTGGAATATATAACTCAATTGTATAGAAAATATCAATTCTGTAAGTCCATAGTTCATACAAATAAAACCGAAAACCAAAAAAGCCAATAGTTGTTGAGCGAATGCCCGTAGATTGAGTCTTGAAAAAAAGCTTAAAATCGATCAAACTGTAGCATATGCTTCTTAAACCTATTTGCAAGTATTCCCCACGAATTACCAATAAAGCAGAATTTGCGCTTTTCAAGAATATAACGTTTTATTTTAAAATAAAAGTTAGACACAGAAACATCGAACGCTAAAAAGTTTAAAGAAATTATTATTATGAACGTTAATTATGATCGCTCTAATATATTTTTAATAGTATTATATATTTAATGCAATAATATTATATTTAAACTTACCGAAAGCACAGAGAAGAAACGCCGCGACCAAAAACGTAGCAATCATGGCAATAACGGTGTGTTCTTTTTTCATCTTACTTATATATACTGTGTCTGGCTAAATATAATCTAACAATACTAATAATTGTATTTATTAGATTCTGATTGATGTAAATGGGTCACATATGGGCGATTGTCTGAATGATGTTGGTCTTGATTGGCGTATTGTCTGATTTGTGTCTGGATCGTTTTAGGACACTGACCGATGTCGGCGTGTATCAACCAAGAAAAAGGTAGCAAAGGTGAAATTGAATACTTAACAATATTTAATTGTTGAATGATTATTTATTTATTGTCTGGTTGACGTTTATGAGTGATCGTTCACTTTATTAAAGTGATTAGTTTTCTCAAGAAATTGCCATAATCTGTTTTCAAAAGAATTCACATTTTAGTGAACAAACTGACTTTACGTTTAGATTTGTTTAGATAATATTTTTTCATGAAAAAGATGTGTAAAAGTTGCTGAACGTGTAAAAACTCAAACGATTGGTTATGAAAAATATCTTTCCGAATAGTCCTCTTTATCTTAAAACTCATACAATACACCAGTCTTGATAATGATGCTTATTTGTCTTCATGAAACTTGAGCCTCTTTTAAGAAATAGGTAACTTTTTGTATCAAGTCACTCTTTTGCTTGAAGTATACCTCTGCACGAGAAACATTTTTCTAAGAAATTACTTGACAATGTACTGACACCTTTTTCTTAAAAAAATTGACATTCAGCCTAAATTTTGCATTTTTGTCCACGATGCAAGTAAATTCTCCTGAAAATATGTATCGTCAAAATTTTGACAGAAAAAGTTACTACTGTAATACGAAGAAAAATGCCTTTTTCATTGAAAAGTATCTTTTTTTATGAAAACCTTTATTAGATACTTTCTAATTAGTAAAAAATAATTCTTCCCGAATTTTTTTATTTATCGTGCAGAAGTATATTTTGTCAATTTTACAAAAAGGAAAGCACCATATTCGCAAATAAATCAGTTTTCGCGAAGCTTGCCGTTCATCCTAATCGCATGCAGACACTTTGAAGGTTACAACTAAATGGTTTCAATGATAATATAAATAAAAGACCAATACATAGGTAAGATTAAATGGAGCTGCATGGATCTATGACCAGAAGTATATCTACTATTTTCAATTCCCCTCCCAAACTTCGGTGAGCATGCGTACAATTACTGATTCTCATTATTTTATGTCTCTATATACATGTAATATAATTGAACCAACAGCTCTTTTCGTAATGAAAGGTGATTGTTTCTTGACGGAAGTACAATCTTTGTAAAATATATAATTCGTTTTTAAAATTATAAAAAAAAATATGTAATTTATTTCGCCAAGAAGGATGACTTTTATTTGTTTGCATGTTCCATTAGGGTACGCACCATTTAGAAAAAAATGCTTCAACTTTGAAATTATTGATTAGACAGAATTATTTTCGGAAAACAGCTCATCTTTTTCGTAAATGCTTTAAAAAATACGAACAACATTAATAATATGTACGACGACTGATAGAATTTCGCATGCATAATGTCAGATAAATTGCCATTCACCGACTGATCATATAGCCATTTTATCTGATTTTATTGGTAGGCTTGTCTGTCAGAATTTTCTATTTATTAGATGAATGTATAGAAGTTACAATATAATGTTGAAATCTCAAAAGAGACTGTGTAAATTGTCGGTAGTGATCGTTGACCTTGCCTCTGTATATGTTTTGTGAGTAGCTTGTCAGCTTGTCCAAAATGCAGGCATATTTAGCTCAAAATCGTGGGAGATAAGAAGATAAAATCAAGAATACTGTTTTACTGCCAGATTTATGTTGTATTTATAAAATCAGAAGACCAGACACATTCACTGCGTACATAAAGGATAGAGGTGTTGCTAACTGTCACAGAAAAGCAGGAATATAATGGAGAATTCGCTAATTTTCTATCTCTCTCTCTCTCTCTCTCTCTCTCTCTCTCTCTCTCTCTCTCTCTCTCTCTCTTATCAGTCAAATATAATTTTATTTTGGTCTTTATCATATATAAATAAATATATTATCGTTGATTGATTTTCACATGAATAGGTCATATTTTGTTGATCGAGGTTATTAGCGTGTCTTGTCATTATGCGATTAGCAATTATTTCTCTGCATAGCTACTGAATATCAGAAACGATCTCCCTGAAAACTGTAAATGGAACAATCTTTGGTATTAACCGAAGTGGTGATATTTATTGCCGATACTACAAATTAAATATCAACAGTTGTGACAGTTACTGTTAAATAATAAAAAATGTAATGCTAATGTTACATCTGTAGACCAGAAAATTTGAAAGTATATAAAAAGAGCTGACTGCGTCAAAATTAGAAAGAAGCATTAAGAACGTATACTTTTTAAAACTAGTCATTGACTAACGCACCAATTAGAGAAAATGATATACTTAGTAAGTATTGCATTTCAGAATATTGTTAATTTTTTCATACATAACCAACACACGTTAAAGATCGACTAAATTTGACAACCACATTGCTGTCAAAATAACTCTTATTATTAAGATGGTCTCAGAAAGAAAAATAATTTTATAAAACACAATCGTAATATGTGTTTATACAGTTAGTAAATACAGCCAATATGGGAACAACTTTATTGTTTAAGTAGACTTCGAAAATGTATTTTTTCAAATATGAGACAGTGATACATGTAGCAAATAAATAAAAAAATATATATATAAATATTTTGCTTCTGGGTATCAAGTCTCAAAATAAGCCAAAGATCAGAGTATAGAGAAGATATTCCAGCATTATTCGGTTGTATTATATCAAAAGCATATATTTCCAATATGACGTACATGTAGTAATGAAATAGACTGAAGAGACCCAACTCAAGACGTGTTATACAAGAAACAAATAATGAGATCTTAGTAAGCCTTAAATTATAAAGGAATTGATTAACAAAATCTGAAAGTAAAGACAAATAAGTCAGCACTATTTCTTGATTCCATTAGGTTCATATCACTGACTGTAAGAATAATATCGATTAAATTATAAAAGCATAGCGATAGACAGCATCACCATCGCCACCTACAACATTAGAACTCTAGCGCAAATGGAAGACTCCAAGAATTGAAACATGAGCTGGAACACTAAACATGGCACATTCTGGGCTCTGTGAAGTCAGATGGAAAGCCCTAGGAGAACACCAAACTGAAGATGGGAAAATATTCTATTATAAGGGAGAGTTGGACAACTCCATAAATGGAGTAGGCTTCCTTGTAAACAAAGCCACTGAGGGATATGTGCTTGAATGCCGCCCCATATTCTGCAGAATTGTTTCCATTCGTATGAAAACATCTCCATTTAACATCACAATTATCCAAGTCTATGCTTCAACTACCGATGATGATGATGATGACAAAAAAGATTAGTTTTAAAACAAACTCTATGGTGTTCTAAACATGGTCAACAAAAAAGACATCCTCATCATCCAAGGAGACTGGAATGCCAAAGTTCGCAAAGATGCTCGAAACGACTGGGAAGATCATTGTGGACCTTCTTGCAATGAGCTTATCAATGAAAGAGGAAGACGGCTGAATGAGTTCGCAAGCTACAACAATTTGGTGCTAGCCAACACTCTGGACTAACATGGCACGCACCAAAGAGAACTCATCATAATCAGACCGGCTACATACCGGTTCAAAAACGTTTCCGATCTGGCATCAATAAAACAAAGACAATGACTTTCCCAGGTGCTGATGTTGGGTGTGACCACGACCTCCTGATTATAAACTTTCGAGTGAGGCTGAAGAAAATTAACAAGCCAAAAAACATCAGGCTCCCATTCAACCTTGAACAATAGAAGGACCATAACATCTGCAAATATTCCAACCCACGATTGGAGGAAACGTTGCTCCACTCAAAACAGTCATGAGAGCAGGTGCCAAGGACATCATTGGCCTCCATCGTCGAAAGAAAAACCCTGGATTATATAAAATATTCTGAAGTTGTGTGATGCCCAAAGAGACCTAAATAAACACCAGACACACGACAGGGACATTTGGAGTACCTATAAATAGACACGAAGATCAGAAAAAAAACTTTACGAAAGCAAAAGAAGATTGAATTGGACAAAGGTGCACAGAAATAGAGAGCAGCATGACAGAGAATAACAGGAAAAAGGGATTCCAAATTTGGAAAGATCTCACCAGACAGAGGCAATCAAGAGTCAGTACCATTCAAGACGTAAATGGACACTGCCTCACAGAAGTGAGTGACATTGCAGAAAGATGGACTGAGTATTGTAAAGAGCTATCAATTATCGTCCACAGGAGACTCAGAGGTGCTTGAAGTTCCAAACTCCACAAATGATGATGATTTCCCCATTCTCAAAGAAAAGGTGCAGTCGGAAATAAGATCACTGCAAAATTGGAAGGCACCTAGAATAGACAACATCCCAGCTATACTTATCAAGAATGGGAGGTAGAGGTGGAATAGGTGATAGAGCTACTAACAAAATCTGCAACAAGATCTGGGAGACAGGTGAATGGCCAACACAGTGGACCCAGTCACTGATTATAACATTCCCCAAGAATGTCAATCTGCAGCTGTGCCAAAATTACAGAACTATCTTCCAAATTTGACATGACGTTAAGCGCTGAGAAGACACATCTGATTCCAAATAGTGGTAAACAAATCTCAGGCAAGATTAAAGTCAGAGAGAAGGAACTCAAAACAGTCAGTTCAAATATATGTGTTCCATAATCACCGAAATGTAAACATTGAGTACTAGTCATCTCAATCTTTTTGTATTCATGTGAGGCTGAAATTACAACGAAAAATCCATGCACTTGAAATGAGATGCTTCATAACCATCTGCGGCATCTCTTCCATGAACCACATCACAAATGAAGAGGTGCGTAACACCGTCAGGCGCAGAGTAGTCCAATATAAAGACCTGTTCACCACCGCCACAATCGAGAAAGCTAAAATGGTATGGCCGTATCACTAGAGCAAACAGTCTATACACAACAATACTGCAGGGCAGCGTTCAGCGTGGAAGAAAGAGAGGTAAAAAGAATGAAATGTGGACTGACAACATCACAGAATGGACCAGGAGAGGTTTTGCGGAGATACAGGCATTGTCACATGATCGAAACAAGTGGAGAGAACTGGTGAAATTTCCAGCAGCACAGCGACTAGACGACCACATTAGGTCAAGATATATATATATATATATATATATATATATATATATATATATATATATATATATATATATATATATATATATATATATATATATAACGGTAGAAAACGTCATACATTTTCATGCTCAGACAGTCATGGAATTTGTCTTAAGACCCATGGCGATCTACAAAACTCTTACCTTGAAATATATATTTTATTACTGACATTTCAAGAATTTAGAAATGTCTCTTGTGAACTACCCTCATGATACTGTGTACTATCATTCAGGTCCGAGACTTGCAAACGATGTCTTAAATTACTTTAAATTAGATACTTTCCATAACATGGATATGTATCTCCTGATAATTTAGATACATCATGTAACATGGATATGTATGTCCTGATAATTAGATACATCATGTAACATCAATATAAATGCAATGATAATTTAGATACATCATATAACATGGATATGTATGTCATGATGATTTAGATACATCTTGTAACATGAATATGTATGTCATGATAATTTAGATCACGAAACATATATATGTATGTTATGATAATTATATAGATCAGAATACATAGATATGTACGTTATGATAATTTAGATACATCATTTAACATGGATATGTATGTCCTGATAATTAGATAACCACATAACATGAATATGTATGTCCTGATAATTAGATAATCACATAACATGGATATGTGTCATGATAATTAGACAGATCACAAAACATTGATATGTGTGTCCTGATTAGATAATCACATAACATGGATATGTATGTCATGATAATTAGATAGATCACAAAACATTGATATGTGTGTCCTGATTAGATAATCACATAACATGGATATGTATGTCATGATAATTAGATAATCACATATAACATAAATATGTATGTCACGATAATTGGATACATATTGTAACGTGGATATGTATGTCCTGATAATTAGATACATCACATATCATGGATATGTATGGCCTGATAATTAGATATATCACGATCAGGTCAATACTTAATGGCAATGCGATGCGTGAACTATACATTGTCAGAATGTGATAAAAGCAAGATCTGATCTTATTACTTGGTTAATAAAGCACTTACTAAGTTTAACAAGAACAATAGCTCGAAATATTCTTCATGGTGATAAGCGATTATGTTGTGCACGAAACCTTTTTGTCTTTGGCTTTCAGACACTTTCTTCCATGTCATCTGTGACATTTACAGATGTTTGCGATATTTACTGGGTCTTTAGGACAGTTTGCTATAACTGAAAATACTGTCATGCTAGTAACTTTTTAAGTGCTTTTTTTTTCTTCGATGTTTTCTGGCATTTACTGTTATTATGTATGAGATGTAGTAAGTGACATTTATCGGTGATATTGCATGCAAAGTGGACAGTAAGTGTCACGTACGACATTTATTGCATCTTTCTGTGACGTTTAAAAGCGCTACATTGATTACTATTGCAACCAGAAACTGACGATCTCTTCCCAAAATAGAACTATGCGTGGGATCACGATGATCAAAAACGGGCGAAATATCCAGAACCACAATTTTGTAGGACGGACCTTAGTAAAGCCAATAACTTTGAATCAAAACTGAAACGACATTGTTTGCATTAAGAAAAGGAAGGATGGTTTACACGTATATTAATTAACAGATGTGTATTTATTTACTCAGATCTAGATGGGGACACAAGTCTCACTTGGTCCCGTAGAAAACTATACATGCTTTCCTGATTTGATTTGAAACTATCACGTAATTCTATCTCAATAACGTTAAAATGAAGCATTTCTAATGGCCCGATGCTCTTCTCATGTAACACTTAATATATGTCCGATAATGGTCCGATGTTCTTCTCAGGTAACACTTAATATATGTCCGATAATGGTCCGATGTTCTTCTCAGGTAACACTTAATATATGTCCGATAATGGTCCGATGTTCTTCTCAGGTAACACTTAATATATGTCCGATAATGGTCCGATGTTCTTCTCATGTAACACTTAATATATGTCCGATAATGGTCCGATGTTCTTCTCAGGTAACACTTAATATATGTCCGATAATGGTCCGATGTTCTTCTCAGGTAACACTTAATATATGTCCGATAATGGTCCGATGTTCTTCTCAGGTAACACTTAATATATGTCCGATAATATTTTATTGATCTTCACATGTAATACGTAGTTTGCTTTGGTAACGACCAAATGTTATTTTCGTCTAACTCTGACTTTCTGTCTTGTAATACTATAGTGGTCTATCCATGTAAAATGTAATTATGTGTGTGTGTGTGTGTGTGTGTGTGTGTGTGTGTGTGTGTGCGTGTGTGTTTATGACTTTTAACATAGCTTTAATAATATTTCAGTCATAGCTTTAATAATATTTCAGTCATAATGCTTCGATGTCTGCAGTGAGGCAGTTTACAGTCTAGCACTGAGGCATCATGCCGCAGACATGTAACATGATGTCCCACCCAGTCACATTATCTTGACACCAAGCCGACCAGTCCTAACACAAAGCTCTTAATGCTAAGCACCAAGCGAGACATCTGTTAGTACCACTTTTGTAAGTCTTTGGTATAATTCGGCCGGTGATCGAACCCACGACCTATCGCTTCAGCTAGGCCACCGGAGCAGTCCGATTGTGTTCTGTAGTGCTTTTATGTTCTTATGTAACATTTAAGTGTGCTATTTAATATCATCATTATCAGTCTCTTGACCTAGTGTGGTCGTTGAGGCACTGTGCTGATGAATACCTTACCAGCTCTCTCCACTTGTCTCGATCATATGTCAATGCCTATGTCTCCGCAAAACTTTTCCTGGTCCATTCTGTGATGTTGACAGTCCACATTTTTCTTTGTCTCCTTCTGCCACCGTAGACGCTGCACTGGACGCTGCACTGCATTACTTTTGTGGATAGACTGTTGGCTCTAGTGATATGATCGTAACATTTCAGCTTTCTCTTTTTGACAGTGGTGAGGTCTTCATAATGGCCTACTTTACGCCGGATGGTGTTACGTACTTCTTCATTTGTGAAGTGGTCCGTGGATACCAAGGATTATTCTGAAGTATCTCATTTGAAGTGCCTGGATTTTTTTTGTTGTTATTCTGCTGTCAGGGCCCAAGCCTCTTATGAATAACAAAACTAACTGAGATGACTAGTGCTATCAATAGTCTTAGTTTAGTTTTCAGACATATATTCTTGTCTCTCCAGATGGGTCTTAGCTTAGATTATGGAACCAATATATCTGAACTGACCCACTATTTTCAGTTCCTGTCCTCTGACTTTAATCTTTGCTGAGATTTGTTTGCCATTATTGGTAATTTCCGCGCTTATTTCCGTGTAAAATCTGGAAGATGTTTAATCCAGGTTCTTTACTAAGGTTGCAAAACTCGTCTTCACTGCCTGTCAACCCATCAATGTCGTCTGCAAAGTAAAGGTTGTTGATGTTAACCTATCCAATGCTGATTGTCCTATAGTGGTTTCCAAGGCTTTGTTCATGATGCGCTCTAAGTATATGTTGAAATGCGTGGGTGACAGGAGATAGCCTTGACGTACTCCAACTGTTGTCGGGAACTAGTCCCCACATAAGCAATTACTGCACTGATAGCCTTGTCATACAGCTGCTTCATGGTATTGGTCAACTTTTGGTCCATGTTGTACTTTTTCATTGTGACTCACAATGCCTCATGCAACACTGTCAAATTCCGTTTTGAAATCTATGAACACATGGTAAATGTCTTGTTGATGTACGTTTCACCCTGAGGTCTTTTACAATTTGGAATGCCTTTTTGATGTTATTCTTAATCAGACTGCTCTCTATTTCTGCGCACCTTTGTCCAATCCAATCTTCTTTTGCTACCTTCTAGTTTTGTCTTATATTCTTGTTTATTTCTGGGTACTAAATTGTCCCTATTGTGTCTGGTTTCCGAAGTCTCCACGGGCATCACACATATTTAGAATCTTTTCTGTAACCCATTTTTATTCATTTGGTGATGGAGGTCAATGACGTCCTTTTCCTTTTTTAATATGCTGTATTTATGTTCAGGTAATATTTAGTTTGCGTTCTTAAATGATTTACTGTTATTTTCTAGTAATACTTAATGTGTGTTTTACCTCTTATGTAATACTTAATTTATGTCCTGAAATTATCTATTATTTCTCATGTAATACTTAATTTATGTCATGTAAAGCTCTAATAATCTTCTCATGTGATATTTAATTTATGTCATGTAATGTTTTTAATATTCTACTCATGTAATACTTAATTTATGTCATGTAAGGCACTAATGTTCTTCTCATGTAATACTTAATTGATGTACTGTAAGGCTCTAATATTCAACTCTTGTAATACTTAATTTATGTCAAGTAAGACTCTAATATTCTACTCATGTAATACTTAATTTATGTCATGTAAGACTATACTATTCTACTCTTGTAATACTTAATTTATGTCAAGTAAGACTCTAATATTCTACTCATGTAATACTTAATTTATGTCATGTAAGACTATAATATTCTACTCTTGTAATACTTAATTTATGTCAAGTAAGACTCTAATATTCTACTCATGTAATACTAAATTTATGTCATGTAAGGCTATAATATTCTACTCATGTAATACTTAATTTATATCATGTAAGACTTTAATATTCTTCTCATGTAATACTTAATGTATGTCATGTAAGACTTTAATATTCTTCTCATGTAATACTTCATTTATGTCATGTATGACTCTTCTCATGTAATACTTAATTTGTGTCCTGCACTGCTGTAATGCAGTGTTCCAACCTTTTCGAGCATAAGGATCTTTTGTTAACTTCTAATAATTTCGCGGACCCCACATGTTTGTAGTTGTAATTGAGACTCTTTTTATTGAGAAAATACATAATGACGAAAAGCAGAGAGGGCGCATATATCAATTTTAGAAGCGTTTATTCGCTAAACGAAAGCTTCTTACGAAAACTAAACTTTAAGGCCAATACGCCAAACCGATTCTTTTAACTAACCAAGAGTTTCCTATTGGATTAGTTTATAAGTTTACTGTATTTTTGTCTTAGTGTGTTTTTTAAAATAAAAGTATGCACGCGATCTTTACTCCCTAGAATTCTCGTTGATTTCACGCCCTGTCTGCTGCTATAATAAGTAATATAATCTTTTTATCAAACCCCATTTGATATAATGATCTAGAATCATGTAAATTTATCTTTATAAATCCGTGCGGAGTAGTTTGTGCACAAAAAAGCGTTTGTTTTAAAACTTAATTATATCCATGTCTCCGCTACACCACGTTTGATGAATATTTCGCAGAGTATGAGTATCAAATACATTAAACACAGCATCACTTTCGGAATTTGTGTATACCGCTGTGTAACATAAATCACATCAGTATTTATATGTCTTACTCGAGAAAATATTTTAGCTGGATTTGTTTGTTTATCGAACATCATAAAACACTAAATTATGAATAAATACATCAACCTCATCTATTAACGGAGCTTTATCAATATCAGTAATAAACCTATTACTATCATCGTCTTCTTCATTTAATAATCTTGTGTTTTCATTAAAAAATCTTTAAACACATCGTAGCACCGCTAATCATCTACAACTGGTGCAACTAAATATAACTTATCTCACTTGAACCATCTCATTATTAGCTTATGTAATAATTGTGTCTTACCGAATCCAGCGGAACCTATTATTATCATTGAGATATAATTTGGTAGCGCTGGATGATGAATAATTGCAATCAAAGTAGCTGGTAGAGGAAAGTAATGTTTCGATTGGTCAGAATGTTACCACGTGATCAAAATGAATTGCGTTCATTTCGGTATGAACTGTTAGGAACTACTTTTCTAAAAATATCCACGTCTATAAATAGAGTCAAGTGTACAGCAGAAGATAAACACTGCTAGTGAAGGCAGACACGAAGTAAACATTAAAGGAAAAAAAAAACATTTTTACAATTTTTAAACAATAATGGAATAAATGTAGTTTGAAAGATTAAAGCAAAATATATTTCTCATCTTTTATGAATAAAATCATTCATTGTTTGATGAAATTTTTTAAGAAAAGTATGGATAAAAAATGTTTAAAGTGCGCTAGGTCAAGGTCACTGGTATTGTGGCTATCCAACGTTGAAACTAAAATGTCAGAATTTGGAGATTTATCGATAACTTTGCCTCATCAAATAGATTTCACGCATGATGATGTTGAAAATTTTGATCCATCGATATTTGACTTTTGATATTTTGAATTGGAAGAAGAATTACAAACCAATTTAACATTCAGTTTGAATGAACCAACACCATTCCCAGTTGATCAACAGGATGACCACAAAGCAAAAGTTAAACTGTTCAAATCCCTAAACGAAGAAGATCTCGTAAAAATTTCAGAACAGCGATACTCTAAATCTACAAAGAAAAACACTAAATGGGGCTACAACACCTTCACAGTTAGATTTATTCATTCATTCAATAATTATAATAAATTAACTATAACAATAACAATAACCAGTATACTGGACTGTTCATTAATGTAAGCTTAAATAATATTGTTTGATACTGAAATTGCTCTAAATCTATTATTTTCTTAAATTATAGATTTTAAAAAAGCAATACAAATGTTTATTTTTATGATACAATGAAAAACCAATAACATCATTCAGGCCGTTTTTTAAAATAAAAATGAGATTTAAATTACTTTGAAGTGAATAAAATGTAGTTTATCTTTAAACTAATATTTGTGAAAGCTTAAAAAATGTAAAAAAAAATTAGTTGTATAAATACAAATTAAGGAAATATGCATGAATGATTCATCCCAAAAGATCTAAATATTTTAAATGTTAAAAATAGTTATTACCAAGCAAAAAAACATGAATTTCAGAATGGTGCAAAGAGAACAATATGAAGGTAGATCTGATGACAGTTGAGTCTGCACATTTGGGCCAAATGTAAGCAATATTTTATGCCGAAGCAGCCCCAAATGTCACCACAGCACGAAAGAGGATGCTCCCTGAAGCCCAAGCTGAGGAATATCATAAAAACACCTTAAAAAATGTCAGGGCTGCTATTAATCGCCACATTCAGGTTGAATGTGGTCGTTCCATTAATATTGTTACAGACCCTGAGTTTAAAAAAGCAAATAACATGTTAAATGGAAAATTAAAACTAAACACAAAGACTGGCTTATCAAGATCAACACGACACAAACCAATTATTCCTCCATCAGACATGTATGCAATCAATCAATACCTGATGCAAGATAATCCTATCACACTCAGATACAGGGTTTGGTTATACCTCACCATCCACTATGTTACACGTGGATTAGAATTCCACAGCCAATTGACACCTACTAGTCTTGAAATCAGATTTGATGAAACCGGGTCTGAATATTTAAGAGTTTAACGTTGTTTTTTTCTGCGTTCATCGTGGTATAAACTGTCAGTTGCCGACTCACACAGCAAATAACGACCGAAGGGCGTTATGCAAGCTGTGCGAGTCGGCAACTTACAGTTTATACCACGATGAACGCAGAAAAAACGTTAAACTCTTATAATTGAAATTGCAATGTATTATGTTATTTTCTTTTTTCATCATAAAAAAAGAATAATGATAATTGTGCGTAGTAATACTTTTCTCGGGTTTCTGTTAAGTAGCTATTTATAGCTCTTGGGATTGTCCTGCTGGTAAGTACGTCATCCAATGGAACCCACGGAAGGAATTTGAACATTTTGAATATTTTATCATAACACGTGTATTTAAAGTTGAAGCTCAATATTTAAAGTCACGATGTCATGGCTATAAGGATGTGTGCTTATTTTCGATTGACCTAATGTGATTTGGCATATGTCATGGAAAATGAGGGAGTCTCAGGTTGTTACTCGAACAGTCTTTATTCACACCCCTTCACAGTACACGTCAATAACTTCCTAGATTGTATCGCGGCGCCCCCTGCCAGGGAGCAGTCCCTATCTAATGTTGCAACTACTAAGGGGAGCAGTTATTAGTTAGAACTAGCAAGTAAACTACAATATGTCACATCACCCCTCTTCTAAGATTATCAGAACATAAGATTTTGTTTATTAGTAGATAGGAAACACAATGAATCAATTCCATTAATATGAAAACATTAAATAAGTAAACAATGAATTTACTGTCTTTGTATCTGAAATGTCCACTGATAGAATTAACGGAATTGATTTATATAATAGGTTACTGTAAACTTGTACAGGATAGTCCTGAATATAATACTATAGAAACCTAAAAGTCCAAATCTATTGCAATAATTCAGAAATCGAATACTAAACTACGCGTTGGCACATTTATAAAAGTCACTTTCTTAGACCAAATCATTGAATTTGGCTGGACTCTCCCACTTAACGTCCGCACTGGAGTGTTTGGGCTATTGGGCCCATTTGGTACCGCTGGCTTGCTGGAGGTTGACGTCCGCACTGGAGTGTTTGGGCTATTGGGCCCATTTGGTACCGCTGGCTTGCTGGGGGTTGGCTGGACTGGGTCACACTGGGTGGTACATTTATCCGATGGTGGTACGGGCTCCATGTTATTTAGAGACTTTGTGCTGGACTCCAAATGACTCCTGACAGGACACTGTGGGGACTCTATTACAATGTCTGTAGACGTATTTGTCTCAACTGGAAGTAGATTCTCAGGGCTTTTTATCCGCATAACATGGATTCGACTGCGCCTATATATCCATTGGGGAGTTTTTACCAAGTAGTTTCTTCGATCTTTGTCGGCTTGAATAACTACGCCTGGTGTTGACCACTTGTTATCATTTCCATGCCATTTGATTCTGACACTGTCTCCCTCATTAATATCTGGCAAATTACGTGTAGTGTAGCGCCGGTTGTAAAATAATTTATATCTTTGTTTTGTCTTAAGGTCTCTCTGCCTGATGATTTTGAGGTTTGGCCACTTGGGGTTTAACTTCTTTTCAATAATGGGCAAGGTGGTCCTCATCTAGCGTCCCATCATCAATTGGGCTGGGCTGGCACCTGTCGCAGCCGTCGGAGTGGCTCTATAAGCCATCAAGGCAAGGAATACATCATCCTGCAGAAGTATAGATTTTGCTATTTTGACACCACTTTCTGCCTCACCATTCGCTTGTGGGTAGTGAGGACTGGTAAATACTTGTTTGAAGTTGTATTTCTCCGCAAACTCCTTGAATATGAAACGAACTGGGTCCCATTGTCTGAAACTACAATTTCTGGGATTCCCCATCGTGCAAATGTGCTCTTTAGCTTTACAATTACATGCTGGGAGGTTATCTTTGTTAGATGCATAATTTCCAGATAGCGTGAAAAGTAGTCAATAGCTACCAGGTATCTTTCTTGTTTGACTTCACAAATATCAATTGCAATTTTCTGCCATGGTCTGTCTGGTAGAGAGGTTGTCTTCAATGGTTCCCTCTTCTGTGCTGGCTTTCTAATCTAACAAAATTCACATGTCTCTTTTTTGTCTTGGATCTGTCTCGCGATTCCTGGCCACCATACACAACTTTGGACTCTTTCACGACATTTGGCTAATCCCTGATGACCCTCGTGAATGTTATCAAGAATTCCGGGCCTTAAGACTGTAGGTATGATAACCCTGTCCCTGAAGAAAAATAGGTCGTTCTGAACTGAGAGTTCACTGCGTACAGCAAAGTATGGTTGTACATCTAGGGGACAACTATTTTTCTTATCCGGCCATCCATTTCTGGTGAATGTCATTGCAGTCTGCAGATGTTGGTCACTGCTGTAACCTTCTTTTATTTGTTCTAATTTCGTATCGGAAATTGGCCTGCATGCCTCCATTGACTCTATAAAAACTTCCATTTCCTCTTCGTACGTGTCGTCCTTGTCCAGGAGAGGGCTCCGAGAAAGGGTGTCTGGAACTACTAAAAGCTTCCCAGCAACATACTCTGCCTTTGCGTTCAAGCGTCTTAACCGCATCAACAATCGTTGACACATTAAAGGGGCTTTATCTAAATCACGTGTGTTGATCAATGGCACTAAAGGTTCGTGGTCTGTATGCAATCTGAACGAGTCCAGTCTAACAAGATATCGTGAAAACTTTTCGCAGCCCCACACACATGCAAGGCATTCATTCTCTATCTGTGCATATTTAACCTTTGCAGGGGTGAGTGTTTGTGAAAAAAGGCAACTGGCTTTGAGTTTTTCTCCATGTTGTTGGAATATTGCCCCACCAAATCCATAACTGCTGGCATCAGCGCTGACAACAGTTAACTTGTCAGGGTCATAAAACGCTAAGACTGGCGTGGATGTCAGCATCTCCTTGACTTTCGTGAAGGCATAATCCTGGTCTGGGCCCCAATACCAGGCTGTGTCTGATTTCAGCAGGTCCATAATTGGTCGCATTATTGTAGATAAGTCTGGGAGAAATCTACCAAGGTAGTTGATCATGCCCATGGTGCGACGAAGCTCACTGATATTTAATGGAGCAGGAAGCTCTTTCACTGCAGCAACCTTTGCTGGACTGGGGCATATGCCATCCGAGCTAATCACGTGACCGAAGAATTCCAGTTTGTTCTTCTTAAATTCACATTCTTCTTTGTTGAGCTTCAGTCCACTCCCGTCGAGCTTTTCTAGTACCAAATTTAGTCGTCTGTCATGTTCCTCTAAGGTTCTGCCATAAATGAGTATATCATTCATAATGGCCTCAGTCCCTTCATAGCCAGTCAGCAGCTCTGTCATTTTTCTCTGAAAAATCTCTGGAGCCGACGTAATACCAAATGGAACTCGTTTAAAGCAGAAGCGACCCAGCGGAGTAATGAAGGTGGTCAGTTTTGCACTTTCTGGATGTAATGGAATTTGATAAAATCCGCTTTCTGCATCAAGTTTGGAGAAGACAGTGGAGCCTATCAGCTTCGGTGATATATCATCTAGAGTAGGGAGCATATATCTCTCCCATTTGACAGCCTCATTGAGCTTCTTCAAGTCAACACAAATTCTGACTTTGCCATTTTTCTTAGGGACTGATACCATAGGCGCACTGCATTCTGTGGGCTGTTACTTCTTCAATGATGCTTTCCTGCTGCATATGGAGCAATTCTTCTTTCACCTTCGACAACAAAGAAAACGGAACACGCCTGGGTGCAGCTATACTGTATGGCCTGGCATCATCCTGGAGAGTGATCTTCACTGGCTCACACTTCAACAGGCCAAAGTGCCCAAAGGCTGTTTTGTTGATCTCTTCAACTCTTTTCACAAGATCCATCGCATGTGCAACTGCACGACGAAGGAGATTATTGGCACGTGGTCCCTTGATGACAAATACCCGAAACTGGTATGATACTTTCTTATGTGTAGTATGTGCCATAAACTCACCTGTTGAATCCAGAATCCCTCCAGGGCTATACAACTTGGATTCCGATTGTCTAAGCTTTGGTATTGTTGGAAGAGAGTTGTATGTTGCTTCAGACATAACTGTTGCGTCTGCTGTGACATATTGTAGTTTACTTGCTAGTTCTAACTAATAACTGCTCCCCTTAGTAGTTGCAACATTTAGATAGGGACTGCCAGGGAGCAGTCCCTATCTAATGTTGCAACTACTAAGGGGAGCAGTTATTAGTTAGAACTAGCAAGTAAACTACAATATGTCACAGCATATTCATCACTGTTATGACAAATGAGTAATCTGATTTCGTTCTTCAAAAAACCTATTTTCGTGTTATAAACAGGCTGTACTAATACATGTAGTGTGTATGAAGTTTGGTTATAGAAAGTATGTGATCAGTTTTGTTGGCAAACATACACATACACGCACAGTTCTAAAATAATTAAGTACTTATTTTATGTCTCTAGTTATTCCATGAGTTGTTTTGTGACAATGTTCATCTCATCAAATTTGTGATATCAGTGTAGAAAGTGAACAGACAGACACACAAAAGAACAGATTTAAAAACAGTAAGACAATTTAATTTGTGAAATTTGTGTTTATTGTTGACACACTTTTTAAATTATACTGAGTAGTGCAATAATAATGACAATACAGCATAATAATTGCAATCCAAGTAGCTGGTAGAGAAAAGTAATGAAAAACTGTATGACACATTCATGTATTTACTATTTTAAAAAAGCAAATAACATGTTAGTAAGGATAGTTTATACTGACAATTTACTTGAAAATCACATATTTCCTTAATTTGTTTGCACTTACTTGTTTCAGTTTGAACTAAACTGGAAGGTGCAGTTATTGAAATGACAGGTGGATTGTGTAATGAAACCTGTCATAGAGTTCATTGTATTATGTGATAGTGCTTGTAGGGGATTTTGAACAGATTCAGTAATATTTACTTGGTTTGTACTACTTAGGTTTGTATGGGTTTTTGAACATTTTCTTGAGTCGTACTGCTCGAGTTTCTTGGGGTCATTTGAACATTTACAGTTGCATGAGATAGTACTGCAGAAGAGTCTTGAGCAGACAATGCTACATTTGCACATACATTTGAAAGAATGTTACTCATTTGTTGTTTATTATGTTGAGTGCTGGGCCCTGTTTATTATGTTGAGTGCTGGGCCCTGTGTATTGTTTCAAGGATAGTTCATTCGAGTGGTCGGACAGAGACATAATGTGCCTAGCAGGAAGGTTGGCGTCTGTCATTGCATTCAAAGCTGTGACACGAAGAGAGTGAGCAGCATATATTGCAGATATATGGGCATTTTTGCATATGTCTGGCATAAAACTACTAAATTGTCGGTGTCCAACACATCTTGTTGTGTACCATGTTTGACAAAATTGGGGATTTTCAAAAGCATTTTTATCAGTGTGACAAAAAAGTGATTCAGCTCTTGGATTAATGCGTGTGAGGTAGTATTTTACTGACCTGACTGGGCAGTTTTGACCACCAGTTGCATACATTCTTTTGTCAGAATTTTCCTCCTTAGCATTTAAGTCTCACTGATGATTTTTTTGCATAGTTTGATGGGTCAAAATGACATAATTGCAATCGAAGTAGCTGGTAGAGGAAAGTAATGTTTCGATTGGTCAGAATGTTACCACGTGATCAAAATGAATTGCGTTCATTTTGGTATGAACTGTTAGGAGAACTACTTTTCTAAAAAATACCCACGTCTATAAATAGAGTCAAGTATACAGCAGAAGATAAACACTGCTACTGAAGGCAGACACGAAGTAAACATTAAAGGAAAAGAATCATTTTTACAATTTTTTAAACATTGCAATTTCAATTATAAGAGTTTAAAATTGTTTTTCTGCGTTCATCGTGGTATAAACTGTCAGTTGCCGACTCACACAGCTTACATAACGCCCTTTGGATCATCTCGGATTTTGATAACCAATTAGCTAAGATTTATTCGCTATATAATTTTAGGGGCTGGTAATGAAGCAATCTATTATTATTATTATTATTATTATTATTATTATTATTATTATTATTATTATTATTATTATAAAATAATCGATTTATTATAGTCCAAGTATATATTGGAGGGGAAGAGCAGCGATTAGTAAACTCGCTGAAGCAGCAAATGTTGCACGTGTTGTTGCTGAAAATTGGTTTGAATGACAGTATATTATCAATTTTATATTTTCTTAATCGAATCAAAATCAATACAATAATACGCGTAATTCCGAATCTGATTTATATTACACATAATCATCATTATATGATCCCGCCGCCGTAATTCATTTCACTGCTCTTGTGTTAACGAAGTCTCCATCAATAATTATGTCGACGTTAAACTGTGCTGTATCGATTTGGGGCATTGTAAATACCGCTCTGATGACATTTTCAAGTACCTTTTTTGTGTATAAAAACCCTCACACTTGGAACATAAAATAATATGTTTTTATTTTCCATTAATATTTATATAGAGAATCAAATGTAAATTTTCGCAATTTAGGTCAAGCAATTAGGAGCTTTGTTCAGTACGTTTGAAATGTATTCTTGATAATAACGGATAATGACATCGTAGATAGACCTAAATAATGGGTTCTTGTACAATATACAAATTCATGAGGTACTTGTTGGAGGGGGGATGTACACATAATATACCCTTGCTGAGCTTGATTTTGATTTTTTTAAGATTTGTTTAATAGCTGCCATCAATTTCCATCACAAAACAAGCTTGACTGAGATCGTTGATGTTATATTTACGATTCCCGGTGATATATGGCGACCTTCTCATTATTTATCATTGTTATGTTTGAGAATACCTGCGGACGGATTTATTTTTCTTGATGATTTAAGTATTTTGAGAAAGTCATTATTGGTAAGATAGTTAAATGTTTTATTTCCTTGGTTGTAAGTGATACTATTACAAATGTTAGTATTTTTTGTTGAGTTATTTTATAGTAATCAAGAAATGTATTTTGGAAACTGCTGGACCCACTTTCATCAACATCATCTTTTTTAATTTGTATTACTTCATCACTAATTTCGTCTATAATATGATTTATATGTCGTATTATTTCGTTAATGTGTTTTTTTATATTTTAATTCATAAAAATAATATTGTCTCCTACTAATAAATACATTGTTTAAATTACCAAATATGCATGTAAGTTCGGGTCTAATTGATTCTAAAAAAGTATTAATATATTCTTCGTTTACAATTACGACTTAGACTGAACTGTTTATCAGCGATCTATGGATTCATCACCGGCATGCACAACAAAAGTTTAAATAATATTACTTTACCAGCAGCAGCTCTAGCTTCTCGCCAGACAGCATCATTATCATAACCTTTTCGCACAAGTACAATTGTATGTTTGGCTCCAAACATAACGTTTCTAAACGTTCTGCAAAATTAAAGTTGTGATACGATGGAATTGCACACGAAATTCTTCTACGACTGCCTCCTAATATTAATTTATTTACGTGTTTTTAATCCTAAATTATGTTTGCCTTTCGTTCTTTGTAATATCGAAAATTCAGCAGCTGGTCTAGGCATCATCCCATCTGGTTGTGGATGAACCGCATTATCCTGTTCTGCTTGTACTGTAATGTAAGGTCTGTCATCAAGACAGTCAGAATTATCTTTGGCAAACATTATCATTGCACCAGCTGATCTAGTATAATCGTCTGAAGACCTTGCTTAACCTAATATAACCGTGGCAACGTCTACGTTTTCTTTTATTGTCTCAATTTCTTTTTCATCAATCATGTAAGTAGTACTTTTTAATAATGCCATGATAATATAATTTATTTTAAAAAAAAACAACTCTGATATTAGCTCCGTGTTCCGTATCAGCGACATCGTATGTCACAAGTTCACCTTCTTCTTCAATAAATGCTGTAGCTGGTAAGACATATCTATAAAAACAGGTTAGTCCATGTCAAACTCTGGGTCGGATGTATGTTTAAACATCTGTATTATTTCGTTTATCATCTAACACGAAGAACATTCCTGAAATGAAACTTGTATTCGCGTTTGGTTCTAATTGTAGCGATGTAGCCAACTCGGTCAATTCCGCTAGTTTTTGATGTGCGGCTTGATTTTATATTTTAATGATATTTGCAACATAACTTCAGTGCAGGGTAATTTACTGGTCTTTGCTGTGGTTTGCGTCGAACTAACCGTGCTAGTCTTTCCTTGGTTGACGGAAAAGCTTTACCGGCAACGTCAGCAATTGCACTAGGAGTATTTCCACGAACAACGTCAATGGCTTTCACTGATAATTGTTTTGCGATCGATATTGCCTTTAAGCCCTGAACAACATTACCGAGTCCATCTCTGTAAGTTGCTTTATAGATTGTTAATCGTGAATTTATCACCTTTACCATTAATAGTCTACGCTGTGCTTTGTGTATGATCATCTTCTTTATTATTTATTTATCTAATCAATGTGATAGTCATCAACGATTTCATCAGTAAGAGATCGATAAACACTAAGGTCCATGATAACACCTGTACAGAATGGTTGACAAATATCAGACATTTCACTAATTCATTCCAGAGAATTATTTCCAGCTTGTTTCTGTCCAATCAGAATTTGCAGTCGCGATACGTCATCGAGAACATTATTAGGACAAGAAATAAGACTACTTCTTGATGGCGTAGTCAAAGGAAACCCACTTCCAGTAGGGTTGATTGAGATCAACCCTACTGGAAGTGGTTTTCCTTTGACTATGCATCGTACAATTCTTATTATTGTCTAGAAGAATGTGATATGTTCTGTTGTGGAGGAATTTGTGTAAGAGATTTTTGTCATTATATCTGTTGCTATGGCGGAAGAAGTTGACATTAAGGTTCTTGTTGAGGTGAAAATGATACCCTCCTTAATTTTTTCAATCAGTTGAGTATTTTCTTTTTTTTCTTTTTGGTGAAAGTTCTATTTTTTTATAGATCGGCTATTTCAGTACGAATTTTGCCAATACCCTCAATTATTTCTTCTCAGTAACATTTAAATAATGGGTGAGAATTTTCTGTAAAATCCACCTGAGATTCCTAACGTTTTTGTAAGTTTTGTTGAACAGAATCCTACACAGGAAGAATTGTTTTGATTGCTTCAGGGGCGTCTAGAGTTATTCCATTCAGTGTGAGATTTCAATGATGATGCAATTATCGATATAACAATAATATAATTAAAAGAGAGGTCGAGACCGCAATGAGAAGTTTCGGGAGTAAAAATCGTGTGCATACGTTGAAAAAGCAACAATACTAAGACAAAAATACAGTAATTTATAAACTAACCCAATAAGAAACTCTGCTTAAAGCTTCGGTTTGGCGTATTGTCCTTATAGTTTAGTTTTCGTAAGAAGATTTAGTTTATCAAATGGACGCTTCTAAAACATTGTTCTGTTTGTCCTCTCTCCTGCTCAGTGAGTTCAGTTTTAATCATCACTACAAAAACTGCATAGATTTGAAAGTTTGTAACATATGTGCGAGACATTATTTAGCTGGTCTCGCACGTTTTGGAAAGACTCTGCAGCCCCACGGAGTTCCGTGGCCATCAGGTTGGGAACCACTTCTCTAATGTTAGCTAGCACCTAATGTGTGATATGTAAAGCAAAACTGTTCTTTTCATTCATAATTTTGTACTGTAATGCTATTATCATGGAACAGTTAATTTTGTTTTCAGAAGCCATCTTGTTTTTACCGTGTACCTCTTAATTTGTATTCTGCGACACTCTGATGCTTTTTTATTTTTTTTCTGTAATGCGCTAATGTTTTCTTCATATTAAACTTTTACTTGCTTTCTTAGGAGTAGCTAATGCATGACATGCAAGCAAACCTAACAACTTGCTTATCTCCTACAGCAGAACAACTCGATCACTGCCAGCGTTCGTTTCCTGAACAACATGCTGCAGCTACCAAGTGCAGTGTATTAACTCAAAAGTGTTTTACGTGGTATAGCAATGTTAGGGACCAGCGTCGCACTGCTGGAGAGGCTTTTGGTTTCCACCAGACTCACTATTTATAAACAAATACACGAAGTCGCTACAAAGAACGTCACAAACATAGTTCATTTAGCCAAATTATCCTACTACAGTATTAAGATCATGAAGTGTTCTAGCTGCAAAGAGCTCTTCGAGATAACTAACAAACTAATGTCAAGGAACAAACTTCCAACTGCCTTCTCTCCAGTGGACCTTCCGAACCTATTTGCAAATTTCTTACAAACCATTAGAGGTAAGCTTGACAGCACAATTTCAATTGACTCGTCGTCACCATATAGTAGTTGCGATAAAGGATTTCAGCGACAACCGTTAGCAGCATTTGAACCTATCTCTATGGATTTAGTAAGGACAATCGTGATGAAGTGTGCACCAAAGTCATGTGAACTTGATCCAATTCCAAAATCACTGCTGCTTGAGTGCTTAGATTCAATATGGCCTTCGCTAACTGATGTTATTAATACCTTTCATTTATCTGAAGAATTCGCAACATTTTTTTTTTAAAAAAAACTGCCACTGAAAAACTTCTGCTGAAGAAATCAACACTCGAACATAACTATTTGAATAGCTATCATCAGTTACTAATTGCCCGTTCATAAAAAAAATGTCTTAGAAAACGATGTTCTAACCCAACTTGTTTCTCAGCTGAATTCAAGAGGTCTTGTTTTAACAATGTACAATCTGCATATCCCCCTTGCCACAGTAAGTACTGAAACTACTCTTCTAAAAGTATTTAATGACATTCTCTCAGCTTTGCATAGAGGAAAGATTACAGTCCTCACCTTCCTTGATTTCTCTGTATAATCTGACAAATAGACCATGATATATTACGTAACCGTCTTCAACATCTATTTAGCATTCACAATACAAGTCTTACTGTGGTGTAAGACCTATTTAGTATACAAGACACAAATTGTATCTACAAATAAAATAAAATCAAGCCCAGTTCATCTAACATGCGGTGTTCCACATGGGTCTGTTCTTGGACCTGTATCTCTTTATTATATACACTCAGCCGCTATCAAGTGTCATAAATCATCATCCAGTCAACGCTCACCAATTGTACGCTGATGCCACCCAAATATACAAATATAGCCACCCAACTGAAGTTGATGCTAGCATCCAAGGAGTAGAGACGTGAATTTCTGATGTGAAATCATGAATGACATGTACCAAGCTGCAGATGAATGATAAAACCGAGGCCATTCTGATCACAACACATAGAATTTCTCATTCACATCATTTATCTCAAACAATAAGTATCAGCAACACCAACATTAAATTCACAGTCAGTACGAAACCTAGGTGTTACTCTGGACAGTACTCTTACATTGCACCAACATGTCATGAACATGTGCAAGGCTGCATATCTTGAGCTGGGAAGCATCAGCTCCATTCGCAAATATGTTTCAGTTGATGCCACTATCACACTTGGGTGTTCGTTAGTACTTTCAAAACTGGACTATCGTAACACATTTCTAGATGGTTCGTCTCAATATCTACTCCAGAAACTTCGAAACGTTCAAAACATAGTTTCTCGTATCATCTTTAGAGCACACGTCTTAGCTGCTTTATACTCAACATTCGATCCAGAAACAAGGACAACATTTGTTCCCTGTGCCACGATTCACTGACGGACTCCAGTCCAACATACCTATCTGGCCTCACCAATGTGTATACATCAGCAAGTTACTTACGCTGATCTTATGACAATCGTATACTCATTGTTCTCACTATAAAAACGAAGTCATATGGACAACGTTCTTTTGCATACCAGGGCAAAGCAACGTGGAATGAATTGCCCATTGAAATTAGACACAAAGACACCGAGATCCCTTTAAAGAGTGCTCTTAAAGCTCACCTTTTTCGTCTGTAAGAACAAACTTAAAGACCTAATAATGTTTCCTACCTTAAATATTTTCAGCATTTGTTATATGTTCTAATTTCATGCTGTTTTGTATTTGTTTTGTAGACATATCATTATATATATTGTAAAGCGCCTAGAGATTCTAAATATTAGGCGGTATACAAAGTCTTCATTAGTATTATTATAACGAAACTTCAATTTAATTCAACAGACGCGTTAGTTTGACACCTGTCTTATACGGACCATGTTAAAAATGTTTTTTTTATGGGTGTAACTATACTTGAGAAGAATCAAATATTAAAAATTGTGAATAAAGAATGTGTAACCATGATGCCATTTAAAACATTCACATAAATGTAATGAAATTTTCTTATAACCATTTATGTTGAGGTCTTTTATGACTAAAGCTGATAACTTTTCCAAAGATGACTAAATACAACAGGTAGATATAAAGCGTTACATGTTGAACACTACATTATTCATCCTGCTTGTGATGACATGACCACATCGTGCATCTCAGGATCCAAAGTTCAGTAAGACATTAAAAAAATAGCCCCATCATTAAGAACGGAGTGAAAATGTTTGATGAAAAGACAATGTTGAACTCTTGAGATAAAGAGTTAATATTTGTTGGTCCATGAGCCTGGGCGCTAATGCATATCTGTACAGTATTTCAAGTAGTGTATGCATGTATATATTGTCGCAAAATTGAAACCGATTGGATTTTGTATTAAATGAATAACTCAAACACAATGTGTGAAAGATTCAAATGTATTAACTTAATCAGTAAACAAAAATATGTGAAGTATAAATACAATGATTCTCAGACGCTCTCAACATACAATTGATCCAATCACTCTATACGAACATTCACACATTGAAAATAAACCGAAACTAGTATATCTATCTGTTCGTTTCTCAGATTCAAATTTGACATTTTAAGTTTAAGATTCATTCATTGGGAGATAGTTTTTTTTAAGAAAAGAGGGATGACTTGTAATTTACAAATAAACACCAGATGTTGACATCATTTCTGACCTGGCTTCAGAGTTGTAAACAAGCTTTTAAAATGATTGGTTGATTCCAAGGACATTATGGACCTTTGTTATAAACATCTTTCTATTATTAGTTCTTGAGAGTAAAAATAATTGATTGATTGTTTGAACGTAAATGTGTTCTGAAGATTCTAGAAGATCATGTGACCTCTTTCTTGTTTACGTAAAAACAGGTATATAAATGCTGTTTTAGAGCGAACTATTTAGTAGAAGTTGGGCTGTTAGAATGTATTGTTTTGAGTTATTTTAAATTACTGGAAATTATTTCAATTTGTTTGGATCAAGAGGATTTATTTTTGTTATTTATCTGGAAAATAATTGTGCTCATTGAATTTCATAAGACCAGAACTGACTTTATCACGTGACATTGTCTTCCGTCTTGGATGCTTTACCAAGATTCGAACTTGGAATTATTAGGACATTTTATAACCAGGATTTTTGCAATTTCACTAGTGGATTATATTTTGAATTATTTTTAGATTAATTTTGGAACTGATTCTTAAAACCGTAATTTTCTTTTTCTTTTCTGGAAAATATTTGTTCTCAATAAATTGTTTATTAATGTTTTACAAGCTTGTTATTTTCATTCTTTCTATGTTACTGTTTATTCGAGCTTAAGCACATAACAATATCCTCAGTTTCAAATAATAGTACACACTGTAAGAAATTCACAATTTCACGTGTAGATTAGGATTGAGATTGAATCTCAAGTTTTCAAATACGTTTCTAATGTTCATCACTGTAAGTAAGATTCACTCCTGGAATTCAACTAAGATGAAAAATAATCTCATGTAAATACAACTAGCAATTTAAGCTACAATTGGAATAAACAGTGCTTCTTGACCCGTGTACATTCGCACGATTCATTCATCGATAAACCGCAGTTTCACCACGTCCCTTGGGTTGGCCCAGACTTGTATCAGCCGCTCGCACCTTTCATGGATCCACCACATGTCCAGTCAAACACACACGTACAGACGGCATATATCACCTTTGTATTAGCTACGTCTACAGTCGTGGCTCCACCACATGTACAGACATATATATATACATATATATATATATATATATATATATATATACATATATATATATATATATATATATATATATATATATATATATATATATATATATATATATATATATATATATATATATATATACATATACATATATATACATATATACATATACATATATATATATACATATATATATATATATATATATATATATATATATATATATATATATATATATATACATACATATATATACATATATATATATATATATATATATATATATATATATATATATATATATATATATATATATATATATATATATATATATATATATATATATAGACAGCTCTACGCTCCAGCTAAACTCGACAGCTTAAACTCGTCGTCTACACTTGTACTTCACAGTTGACAGCTTTTAAAATCTGCGTTTTAATAAATGAATCATGACTCGATATGACAATACAAACTCAATAAACATATCAAATAAAATGTAAATTTAACACTCACCCCTATGACTATAGAATACCACGTGGAGATACGTGCTCTCCTCAACAGATCCGAAGCGACCAGTGTATCGGTTATACATTAATCTTGCTTAAATTAATAGGACAGAGATAAACACTTGTTTACCCTCGATAATGTTGCACGCATGCACAACGAAAAATAGTCAACAATTTCTCAGGCATAACAATTTTTTTTCTTCTTCTAATTCTGTGACACATGTAACTGTAATTAAACAGTGAACGAGATTAAACTGATTAGAATAACATGGATGAGTAATTTAAAGAGGATCACTGTGATCAATACCTTCTGATCAAAACAAAAATTGAAAGTGACGTCATCAAAAGCATTCCCAATACATGTGTCAGCTACAGGAATACTTGATTTATCAACATCCTTTTCAAGAGCCTTTTTTGCTTCCGATTCAAACAGATATTGTAAGTTGCAACTGGATTAACCATAACCTTGTCTTCAGCTAGGTCGTTGCCTAAGTTTGATGACAAATGTTCACAATGGAGAGGAACATTAACAAAACCGCAGTCAACTACCTGAACACTCATGAGAAGAAGAGAAAAAAGATAAGTACCTGAAAATTAAAGACTCTAAGAAGCTCCTGTGTAACTCAAAATTTTAAAATCCAAGAGTGATATAGAACCATTCGATATGAATGGTTCACAATTCTCCAAAATACAGATTAGGGATTAATAGATCCAACACTCCATATTCTAATACATAACCGGTGACCAGTGACCTTGATCTCTTAAAAGCAAGAGCTTTTGGAATATGTCTGTCTTGATTCTGGTGCCTGTTTTCAATATGTAGCAATCAGAAACTGACGTGTGTTTTTTCTTGCGATAGGTACATGGGGCCTGTGGCGAGGTGTGTTATTATAGTCCCACCCAGGTTCGATTTTGCAGGAAGTGAAATTAGTGATAGAGAGATGTAAAGCTCCGATTTCCCAATATGTAATGCTGACAGTTAAATTACTGAGTACACAAAAGATGAAATTCTAATGAATAACAATGTAATGGGATTGAATGGTCACTCTTCATCGATCTTGACCAAGAGACAGCCTATCATTCGATTTATACTGTTATATACCATTTCCACCTGTCATTGTTTCCTACTCACCTGTATCACTCATATTCCACTACATCCTTCTCTTCTTCTGACTTTCAAACCGCTCATGTGGCCTAGTGGTTAGAGCGTCCAACGCGGAAGTGGGAGGTCGTGCTTTCGATCCCCGACCGAGTCTTACCAAAAGACTTACAAAAATTATACTAACTGCTGCCTCTCTTGACCCTTAGCATCAAGAGATTAGTATTAGGACTGGCCGGCCTGGTGTCAGGATAATGTGACTGGGTGGGACATCATGCTACATGTCTGCGGCATGGTGCCCCAATGCTAGACATCACTATAAACTGACTCACAGCAGACATCGAAACGATATGACTGAAAAATTGTTAAATCTATGTTAAAAATCCTAATCGAACAAACAAACAAATATTTATACTTTCCTCCTAACTGCTTCTCCTTCTTGACTGCTCTTGCTCCAATTTCTTCTACTCTACTCCCTTTCCAACTAGCTTTCTATTCACAATCGACTCCTCCACTAGCCTTTATTCATTCTCCCTCCTGGAGTCTCGGACCTAAACTATACCAGAAGTCTGTTTTTAAACTGTTCCTGTGAAAACACAAGGACATTTGCATAATTCCTTAGCCATGTCGTCTACCACTAACCAATAATTGATCATGAGATAAAGGATTCGGTCACGCATTCGTGCACATCGAAATATCCATAAATTCTTGAATGATAAACAACATAACCGTAATAAAATCACGGTATCAACTATTTACAACTATTTATGATACAGACATCAATACATTGCGTCAAACACACACACACACACACACACACACACACACACACACACACACACATTGTGTAATGGACAGAGATGAGTATATATATATATATATATATATATATATATATATATATATATATATATATATATATATATATATATATATATATATATATATATATATACACACACACAAATATTCAAATATCCATCCTCTGATATATCATTCCATCCGTATTAACTAATTTTACACACTGCAACCATTTTCCAAAATTAAAATTAAAATTCAGTTCAACAGTTGCAAAATCTAGAATATCACATGAATGAATGAATACACGAGTTTACTACCAAGTAACTAAATAGCGAATTACAATATTATTTCTGGCCACGAGCTAGTAATGTACATTATTATTTACGTAATGAAAGCTCATTTCCCAAATGCGCATGTAAATTAAACATTATAGAGGTAATTCTTCGTACTAACGATTCTAGTAATGAAGTATGCATACTGCATATTATTACAATTATAATATTCGCAACTGTCGAGAAAATAACTTACAGACCTTTCCGATGCTGTCTTTCTTAGAATTTCCTACGCTTCCCCACCAAATTACAAGTGGCTTCCCCGGAGCAAAGCTCTATAACTTTCCAGCACGCTGTTTGTGCAATTCCTAATTTCCTAATTTCGTAGCTCCAAAATACTAATTTAAATTGGATAGAAATGGTGACCACGATGTTTCTCAATTTTTATTAGATGTCGAATCTACCCTGTTCTATTCAACATCTGTCAACGTGATGAGATTTACGACGCCTGTAAAGGATCTTTCTTCTTGAAGAAAGCTTTCAACGCCCACGTGTGACTTTTCACACCCAACAAGCCAGGTTCACGTCTCCTAACGAAGAAGACCAACTGTAGCCGAGGTGTCACTTATACACAAAGGCTTCTAACACTTTCTTTGTTCTTCTGACTTACTCAGTTGCTGGCAGGGCAACTTGACAGTACACGTAGAGACATGGATCTAGAATCGAACTTCTCTGAAGTTTTATATTTAAAAGCTGTGCCAGTTTGAGTTTTAAACGGGTTTGTAATATGCTGAAATACCTTTCAGCCAATAGACTGTTGAATCGAAGTCTTTTTTTTTTTTTTACAAAAGCAATTTTCTGATTTAAACTGATTTTAAGAGTACACATCAGCGGCACGAGTAGCATTTTCTAAGGTTTCAATGTTGTACTCGTCAAGATAAGTATTAATGTCACTATGGACACAGATTTTGAACTCTTCCAGTAATACCTGTTGTTTGAGACTTCTTTCATAATCATTTTAAACTTTGTTAGCTGAGCGCCCACTATAAAAACAACTGACTGCACTCTTTCACTTGTAACTTCAACGAAAGTTTGTTTAGCTTTTTTAAAAAATATGGTTTCTTAATTTTGTGACGATATGCTTCAGGGACTGTCTCATTACTCCTTAAGATGTAATCTTCGACCGCACTTTGGTGAACTGACAATTAATGGTAAATATCACTATCATTACTAGTGAGTACACGTTGTAATAATTGAATCCACTGCCTCCTTGGCCATTTAAAATGTTCAGCAACTTTTTCAAAACAAGTGAAACATTTGTTTACTTAAATTTTTCTGAAAGGAGGAACTATCTTAATGTTCTTTGCAAGATCAAAACATAAATTTGGATTTGAAGTATTAATATACTTTTAACTTGTCATCTCTATTTCTTCAATTCTACATTGATATGCCCTCACTTCCTTCTCACTTTGCATCCGCGTCTGTTTTTCTCGTAACACCATTTGTCTTTCCTTTTCTTCCGTATCTAACTGCATTTGTTTTTCTTTCCTATCTTACTGCATTTAAATTGTATTTCTTGTAACTGCATTTGCATTTGTCTTTCTTTTTCTTTTTCTTTGGCTTGCATTTGCTTTTCCTCCTTCCTGAAGTTCGAAGTTCCATAACTCCATTTCCATTTTGAATTTTAATTTTAATTCTTTTACTTTTAGATCAGAGTCTGATACAGACATACTGACTTTAACCAAAACACTTTTATCCAAAACATTATTTTATACCGAATAATTAACCAAAATATTTCTTTCTTTTTTTCCCCGTTAAGATAGCTTTTGCTTCGGAAAGATTGCATTTTCTGGCAAGATGAATTAACTCATTTTTTAAAAATCGGTATAATTGTTCCTGGGTATAATTTGAAGAAAAAAAAGATTTCCATATTTGATGACATTTAAGAAAAATCCTTGTCGATTTCATTTAAGAAATTAAAAGAAAAATCGAGGAATTTTAATTTTAAAAAGCAAAGTGTTCTGAAATAGTTTAGCGAAAATTAAAATCTATGATGATCTAACCAATACTTTGTTAGAAGTTTAGGCTGTAATAAATGGTAACAAGGAAAGAATGAAAACAATAAGCTTTTAAAATTTAACAAATAATTTGTTTCTCTGGGAAAAGATAGCAAAGATGGAAAAAGACCTTACAGTTTCAAGAATGAAATCCAATATAATCCAAGATTAATCCACTAATTAAATTGCAAAAGTCCTTGCTATGAAATGTTATAATATATTCAAGATCTTGTCATGTTGGAAAATCTAAGATCAAAGACCATGACGTATACTGAAGTCTGTTTTGGGTTTATCTATAGTTCTTTGTAGAATCACAAGATTTAATACGCCGGCGTAGGAAATCCGAATAATATTTTGATAAACTGGCTTTGTCCATGAAGTTTGTATGAACAGATCAAATATTTCCAGATATACGAATTAATCCTTTTAAATCCAACTGAACTGAAAGATTGTTAACGTGCATTCAAAAACTGGCTGCAACTAAAGAAAATGACATACTGTCAGTTGTAAAAGCCCAGAATTAAACTACATTCCACTAAAACGAAGGTTATATAGTATTCTAGTATGTAGTTTCAAAACAAATCCCAAAATTGCGAAATCACGTTTATATCACGTACTCCTAACATGACCCTGACTAGAAGCAATCAATTCCACTCGAAGAATAAACGTTATTTACTTCTTCATTAGTCCCTTCTTGACCTTGACAACAGCCAATCATTTTAAAATAAAAATGGAACCTGTTTACGTGGTAGCAGCTAACCTTCAATCAAGGTCAGGATCTAGATCAACTTTTTTTTTTGTTTACCCAAGAAAATTCATTTCAGCCGTTTTCGGAAAAAAAACATCATCTCTATCGAATAAATGTACATTTCAATAGCATGTAATGAAAAAAAAAAGAATTTATAACTGACAAACAATATTAAATTAAAACAAATATATATCAAATCAGTTATACGTCACAGCAGGCAATACAGTTTGTGTAAATATCCATGGGTTGACTATAGCCAAATATGGTCGGTGATTTTGATAAAGAAATCAGCCCTTCGTTAACATCAAAGATCTTGTGTATTATTGTAAATCTATGCGAAAGGAATGTTCCAGTGGAAGGGAAGTAAGATTAACTTGTGATCATTACAAACGTTTTAAATATTATCTCCCTTGTACTGTCATGGTTTTCGGAGTTACTTGGCTTCCAGCTGTGGTCGGCACAAGAGTGGAAAAATAAGGAAAGAGAGTAAAGAAATTCAGAAAGAAAAAGCAATGTCCATCATAGGACCGAGGGAATAAACAGAGAACCAGGAATAAAAAAGCTAGAAAAGAACTTTATCAAAAGTACACTTACATATCTGTATATTATTTCGCTAATTGCTTTGGTTTCAAACAGTCTACTATATTTTCAATTCAATTTAAACAATAGTTACTTTTAAATTCCTCAAGTAGGAGTTCACGGCGGTCAATTTTTTTTTTTGGTGCATTTTTCTGAATACAGCGGCGCATAAATATGACACATTTTTGCAAAATGTATATAAATTTTATATATATGAATCAATTATACTGTTAGCAATATGATTCATACATAAATATTGGTAAATCATTGTATACAATCCATTCCGTGTAGAAAATAAGTTAAATTAGCATTATTTTTCTGTTTGTTGTACACAACTTTTAGCTTAACAAAAAGGTATAGCAAAAGCGAAACATACTAATAAGAACTAAATTTATTTCACCAGTTGCTAATAATTTATAATAATTGCATATAAAAATACATCAATGCAGTTTAATTAAGAAAAGTCGAGGGTAGCTTATACATATAAAACTTTGCACAATATATTGTATGCATCATCATCATCATCATCATCATCATCATCCTCGTGACCTATAGTGGTCGTTGAGGTACTGTGCTGCTGAATATCTTACCGGTTCCCTCCACTTGTCTCGATCATGTGCCAATGACTGTCTCCGCAAAACCTTTCCTGTTCGAGTATGTGCCTTTTTTATATCTTGTATGCACATAAAGAAATATTATTCTGAGGGGGGGGGGGTATCATTGCATTGTGATGCAATAAACTGACAACGAACGGTGTTAAACTTTAGGTTTCACTATACTATAGGAAACATGGCGGACAAATGACCAAAAATATTCAAATTAAAAAAGTTTGTATTACTATATCTAATTTAATTTAATCTGGGAAATGATTTATTTTTCGTCTAGACGGCATCAATTTGACTGTTGTAGTAAAGCGTTTGTATTGACACGCAAATATAGAAGTTGTAGCAGCATCTATTGTAAGGTTGTGTAACAGTAAATTATATCACGATTATTTCCTTGTTCTCTAATGCAAATAAAAGCCATATAAATAATAAGTCTGGGAAGATCTATGAAAACTCCAGTAGTAGGTAAAAGTGAGTGGCTTTGCTCTGTTCATTGCGGTCGCAGTTTCGTGTTAATTAAACAGCTGTACCTCCAATGAATAAAGGTGTATCAAGTCTTGTAGTGCACGCACAATTTCTAACAGTTTAAGATTCCCGATTTGTAGTAAATCACAATCAGGTCTACCTTTAACTACACACAGATAAATATATATATATATATATATATATATATATATATATATATATATATATATATATATATATATATATATATATATATATATATATATATATATAAATTTTACCTTGTTCAAAGGGTCTACCTGGAACTATAACTTTAACAAAAACATATGTATTGTAATGTATAACTTCAAGCAAATTAGAAAACATGATACGTGTCAGTTGGGCCTCCAACTAAAATGCCATCATCCGAATTCAGCATGTAAATCATCCTACAGACGTGATATCTACTTATTTCAATTACCATCCTTGTATCGGAAATACCTTTAAAGTTATGGGGAATAAATAACAGCGTGATGCTTAAATGGGCAGCACTATATGCACGCTTTCAATTCCCCTATGTTAATTAAAGTAACCATTGTTACTCCCCTCTAGCATCAAAGGACTATACTTGCAGATAGAATCAAGGTCATAAATAATAATACATGAGAAATAAAAAATATGATATTTGGATCATCCAAGTGATAAGTATTATAAAATATCCTAAGCTGTAAAATTTCCTTGTATATAAAAGGTGTGGCTGATACGATTAGAAAAATGAATGGTGGACACAGCAATACTAACAGTTCACTTGGTCATTTATCTCAGTTATGATTTAGATAAGCTTCTGCAGATGGTTACATTGAATCATTGGGGAAAAATGTGATGAGACAGTGGTTTATTTAGATTTACTAAGTGGTGTTCATGACTTACAAGTATCTTTTAATATATTGACCTACATGTGAAACTTAATTTAATCTCAAGTGTTCACATATTGTAAAACAATTGACACAATGACAATAGAAAACCTACAACGTCAATGCATCACATTCGGAATTTATGTTGGTCTATTACCAACAGCAACCTCCCAAACAGATTTCACGTGTCAAGTTTGTGTCAAGTTTGTGGTTGATAATTTGTTTTCGTAAAGTCATTAGGCTCGCCTGTTATGAGAGAGAGAGAGAGAGAGAGAGAGAGAGAGAGAGAGAGAGAGAGAGAGAGAGAGAGACTAGAATTGAAAATTAAATGTTCTTACTGTAAACTAGTAGATAACTTGGTCGCAACTGAACTCATTTTTACAAATTTAAAGAAATAAAATTCAAATAGAAACTAAGTTGAGGCAACGATATATATTTCCAGCTTCTGTCAAGCTCATCTATGTCCACATTTCTGCTTCTGATATACCATATAACAATATTATTTCTATTAATGTAAGGCCCATGATAAGCTGCCTTTTTTGCGCCAAGGATACATGTTTTCCATCTTTGGTATACGAAAGGTCTCTTTCTAGCACCCATTAAACGCATACAAGACTGGATAAAAAAAATAAGTGAAATAGTTAAAAATTCATTCCTTTTTTGATTGAATTAAGCACATTACAATGATACTAACAATTACATTCTTTATTCATCATTTAATAGTACAAATCACACTAGAATGACATCTGTACAAACCTTCAAACAGGTCTTTAGTTTAAGTTTGTTTTTGCAGTCGAAAAAGGTGCGTTTTAAGAGAAATTTTGAAAGGGATCGATGTGTCTTTGTGTCTAATTTCAATGGTCAAGTCATTCAACATTTCCTGGGCCCTGGTATGCAAAAGAACATTGTCCAAATGACTTCGTTTTCATAGCGGGAAGAATGAGTATACGATTGTCAGAAGATTGTCAGAAGAGGAGCGTTAACATCTTGCTGGCGTATACACATGGGTAAGGCCGAATAGGTATGCTGGACTGGAGTTTGTCAGTGAAACGTAGCACAGAAAACAAATTTTGTGTTTGATTCTGGATCGAATGGATAGCCAGTGTAGGGTACAGAGCAGCAGGAAGATGTGTTCTGATCGTGGTACTCTAAAGATGATCCGAGCAGCTGTGTTTTGAAGTTTTTGAAGTTTCTGGAGTAGATATTGAGACGAACCAGACAGAACTGAGTTACAAAAGTCCAGTCCTCAAAGTATTAATGAACACACAAGTGTTTTAGTGGCATCAGCCGAAAGATATTTGCGAATGGAGCTGATGCGTCTCAGCTCAAGATATGCAGCCTTGCATATGTTCATGACATGTTGGTGCAATGTAAGAGTACTGTCCAGATTAACACCTAGGATCCATACTGTAAAATAAATATGCTGAACATGTTTCCTACTGAATGTGAGAATTTAATGTTGGTGTTACTGATATTTATTGTTTGAGGTAAAGGCTGTGAATGAGAAAGTCTTTATGTTGTGATCAGAATGACCTCAGTTTTATCATCATTCAGCTGCAGCTTTTTACATGTCATCCATGATTTCACATCAGAAATACACCTCTCTACTCCTTGGATGGTAGCATCAACTTCAGTTGGGTGGCTAGACTTGTATATTTGGGTGTCATCAGCGTACAAGTGGTGCGACACTGGGTGATGATCTATGACACTTGAGAGCGGCTGAGAGTATAAAAAGAAGAGAAACGGATCCTAAAACAGACCCCTGTGGAACACCCAAAAATATATCAACTGAGCAGGAGAGTATTCCATTTGCAGATACAATGTGTGTCCTGTTGACTAAGTAGGACTTAAACCACTGTACTGTAATGCCAAATACATGATGGAGACTGTGAAGTATTTATCACGGTCTATTGTGTCAAATGCTGCAGAAAAATCAAGGAGGGTGCGGACTGTAATACTTCCGCTATCCAAAGCACAGAGAATGTCATTAAATACTTAAAGAGTAGTTTCAGTACTGTGGCAAGGGCGATATGCAAACTGTACATTGGTATAAAGACTGTTTGAATTCAAATGAGATGCAAGTTGGGTAGAACAACTTTTTCTAAGATTTTTGTATATGAACGGGAGATTAGAAACTGGGCGGTAGTTCCTTAAATCGTTATGGTCAAGTGTTGGTTTCTTCAGCAGAGGCTTTACTATGGAGGGAGTTCGCCGTGTGGGCAGATAGCTTATGAAGATAAATAAATAGATAAACGGTTTATGTTGTTGTTTGTCATTTATTGGTACTATATAACATTTTATTTTTTGCATGAAAATATAACTGAATTTCAGCATGTAAAATATATTTTAAGCTGAAAATGATCATACATGCATCTGAATTGCATGTACCAGTGGGAGTGAATTCGAGTGTGTTGATTACTAATTATGTGATACCCTTTGTAATAAATGTGACACGCATGTAGCCTCTAGACTTGGTGCCCTGTGTAATCATCACTATAGCCGTTAGCATGCTAAAAGAGATGGATTTATCTCCCCTCTATCTACGCATCTTTCAATACGCTTTTTGTGTGTATAGTACTTTTTTTAAAACCACGGAATACTATTTTTAGAAATAAAAGACTATTTTTTAAAAAAAGCTACCAGTTTGCACTTTTAGTACAGTGATGGACACTGACAAGAACGCGACAACTATGAAAGAATGAACATCATAAGGTAGAATGGAAACAAATATCCATTAAAGAAAACCAAGTTGAATTGTATGCGACAATGGTCATAAAGAGCATTGAGACAGTGTGTGTGTGTGTGTGTGTGTGTGTGTGTGTGTGTGTGTGTGTGTGTGCACTCGGATTTACTAGGTTGTGGACACTGATCCAAAGTATAGACCGTCGTTGTGGACACAGTTTACATTGTGGACACTAAATGTTGGTGTCCACAAGGTACACACCTGTAAAGTATCATTTTGATTCACGTACATGATTTTAAAACCAAAAGAGCAGACGAACGTTGTTAACCATATCCCGCCATGAGTGTTTATCTTGGCTCGCTCCTGCGCAGCAGCCAGTTTGTGTGAACCCACCTCACATACACACATTGCGGTTTGCGCATGTCATCGCCATTCGATACCGCGATCACTTCTGATTGGGTATTCACGCAATATCTACTGTTGTCATTTTAATAAATGTTTAATATGAGTATAATTTGAAAATATTAGCAAATTCTTTTTTTTAGTTACTAAGATTTCCCCCTGTCCAGTGAATCATTTCATAGAATGGAAAAACGAACTCAACATGATTGCAGTGTATACAAGAAGTACACACGAAATGATTCGGTATATACAATGCAAAATTATAATAATAAAATATTCTATTTAAGTAATATTAGACTAGACCAAGTGTGTATGAGTTTCCTTTTAATAAAAAATGTATACGTGTTGCGTACATACTGTAGTACTTTAGTAACAGTACCACTGACCATAAACTCTCTCTCTCTCTTTCTCTCTCTCTCTCTTTCTCTCTCTCTCTCTCTCTCTCTCTCTCTCTCTCTCTCTCTCTCTCTCTCTCTCTCTCTCTCTCTCTCTCTCTCTCTGTGACTATAAAGATTGCAACAATCTCTATACTTGTAAATTAACCACTAGACAATATATTTGTACTTACTGCATAGTTTGACATATATATAATGTAATAAATATGGAGTATGCGAATTTGATAGCACCCCCGTTTAAAGCAAATCTTAGATTTGTTTGATTATTGGGATTCGGCGCCATGGAAATATTCCTAGCCCGAAATAATTAGCCAATTAGTAGGAGCAAGCGTCACGGAATTGAGTGTTAGTGAGTTTGAACCATGCCATGGTTCGCTAGTAGTGAATATAGGTCCAATGACTGTCCCTTTAGAACATGGTCCATAGTCCAGCCGGAGCAAGCACAGTGGTCCATAGTTTGTCGGAAAGGAAAGATCAGACCGGGGAATCTAAAAGTGTGCAGGAACAATGTCAATTGTCAAAAGGAATACAAGTGCTGAAAGGTTCGTCTAAGAAATATTCATTTCAAGCTTTTGTCTCTGTTGATCTTGGGGAAGTAATAACTTTCTACCATGTTTCACTTTGTGACCAAGTTGGCAACTCTGCGACACGGTCAGCGACTAGGCGATCAAATTGGCGACTAGAGGAAGACCCACTCGGTAACTCTGTGGCCACGTGGATGATCCAGTCAATAACTCATTGACTCAGTCAGGGATTTAGTGACCCATTCGACAACACAGTAGGCGACCACATGATACCCAGTTGATGACGCAGTAATGCAGTTGGCGACAAGAAACCAGGAATAAGACGTTTTCGCCTGGGTAGAAAATGTGCACACTCTGGAGCACCAGTCCCTTGACAGATTCAGTGGGATATAACTCCAAATACAAACACATATCATAAAGAACCCGAGATAGAGAGACTATGTTTAGCTGAGGATATATTCCGCTACATTTTGGTTGACAGCGTTGGTCTGGGAGTAGACAAAATAATCAAAATGGCGTATGGACATTCAGCAAGGATGCTTATTTCCAAAACGGAAGTAAAGACTGTAATTCCAGTAGAAGATGAGTTTCGGCGCTTAATTAAGGAATTCGACGAGTTAAACAGAAACTAACTACGCGGAAAGGGACTATTGATAGGAGTGCAAATATGACCAAGAAGGCAGGAGAGTTGTTGAGAAAAGGGATCGCCTTCAAGCCATATATTCACTTTAGTGGAAGGCGATATTGAGACACATGTAGTCGCCAAAGATCAAGAAGATAGCTTATACACATCCACAAGGATGCAGTACAGACAGCATTCATATACAGGTCTCAAAGAAAGAGAGCAGTTTTATAATGAAGCGGAGAAGAGGCTGGTCGTTACTTATATGTCGTACGATGTGACGACACCCCCAATGGGTTTATCATTCCCTTCAAGATGTGTTCAGCCCTAACTTCTTGTACAAAAGAAGAAACGAAACTGTATTTAGGTGTTGAAATGATAGGTCAAGTACTGCAATTGCTGACGGTACCAGAGAAGTCTTGCTTCAGGCTCCGAAACAGATATTTGCACCATCGAACCAGACCGAGTGACACTGAGATCAGCTAATGAGTAGATTCTGCAAGAATGGATAATCCTTACCAGAGCATACGCAGGGAATACGGTGGGTTGTTACTTTAGCTTACCCAGAGTTGAGTGTACGTTTGGTCGAAATTCTTTTGGAGTTGATGAGATTAGTCGTTGAACTTAGGACTGAAGTAAGGAGTACGAATCAATCGAGACAAGCCATAGAGCGATGCAAAATTGGAAACCAATATAACCATGTTTATTATGAGTGTAGCCAGGACATTTAACGAAAGACTACTTAGAAATTAGGTCATTTAATAATAGTTTCCGACTGACCCTGCAGTCGATACGGCATAAATGAAAGGCACGGATGTATGAAGATCATAGCAAATTATCGGCCTTCAAACCGATCATCAGATGCTGGATTGTATTATGTAGCAGGCACCATTGAAGAGACCCGTGTCGATCTCCTGTTCGATACGGGTGCTACCCCAATTTTGATATATAGAGAAAGAAGTCTATCAGTAGATCAAACCAGAGAAAATACCAAGCCTGATTCCTCTGAGATAGAACACCTGTCTCACAGTCGTTAGACCTATGTCGTTCGACACGAAGGGAAAGTTTAAAATAAACCTATATGAAGTTCATCGATGATATAAACAACTAGTTACTAAGTTACTAAGATCCAGACAGAGGAAATACTTGGATCAGATTTTGTCAAATTTAACTTATAATGACTCGATGTTGTACATTTAAAGGACCAGTAGGATGTGCCAGTATAATTGTTGCTAAAACAGTGAACATCCCAGCGATACAGGAAATGATTGTTCCAGGAAAAGTTGACAAGCTGTCAACTTTCGTCGTCTTCAGTAGTACCGGATGGTGAGGTGAAAGAGCAGTATCAGAGATTTGGGGTGCGCCAAACTCTAGTTCCGGGGACGATGGTCAGAACCGGGCCAGATACTGGATGAAACTAGAGATAACTAGGCCCAGCGGCGCTGCTAGGGTTGGTGTCACCCAGTGCGGTGAACTCATGGTGTCACCCCTCCAGACCTCCACCATGGATTTCTTCTTCTAAAAATAAGTCCACAGTAAAGTTTTCATTTTGGTGTCACCCCTCTGAGATGGTGTCACCCGGTGCGGTCCGCACCCCCCCCCCGCACCCCCTAGCGACGCCACTGACTAGCCCTTAATACTATGACAACCATTACTGTCTTAGATGTAGTCAAAAAAGTCCTTACTAATTGGTAGTGTTACGAATGATATGACACTAGCAGCGATACAGACGTCCAGTGACAGTGCAAGGAAATAAAAAAAAAAAACGACCATCATGGTAAGAAGTTTGCGTGCCGGTAAAAAGCCACTGTCCTTTTCTAATCCAAGAGATGCTCACGGTGCAAACAAAAACCCATTTTTTTCAAAAATAATTCTGTAAAACATTCTGTACTAAACAGGCTGATGCAGCTGATAATAGTCATCAAAGCCGTTTCTGAGATATCATACTTGTCCTGAACCCACGTGTTTACTGAGGGGTTGGGGTGTCGGGCTAGGTCTTTTTCGTTGCTAAATATTGGTATTTTACCACAACATACTGCAGAGTAACTACGGCAAGTGTACATGCCTCATATGAATTTCAAGAAAAATACAAGCCCAAAACACATAGTTCATAATGATATCCATATCTTTAATTAGTAAACAATCATAGCTGAAAAAGTCACACCATAGCCTTAAGTTCACAAATAGATTTCGATAACGATCCTCATCAATGGAAACTGTACGTTTAGCAGCTACCAAAATGTTCAGTGTGCAACATGTTTCAATTTTTTTTAGCAGTATGTGGAATGGGATTAAAATTACTAGTTCTGGTTTGGTACGAATGTAGTCCCAGTCGTTTTAAAGCAGTTTTTGCTGTCTATATTTTTGGTGGTGATACACAGTTAGATTTAGTCATTCTTTGTATGGATGTACGGGTCATTGATTTTTCTTTAGAATATGAACTAATGATGTGGCTATCTTTTTGGGTTTCGGCGACAGTGCAAATTGAATTATAAGATATTGTTTGACGATCTGGAAGTGAATACTGTGTTCCATCGGACATTGCTATCAAAGAACTGTTTCTGAACCTATGACACTAATTTGACCGTGAAGTCATCTTTGAGTGTATTTCAGATAAACACTTTGATTTGTCTTGATTGTCACAAAGTGGAAAGTTCAGTTCTTACAAACCAATGTAGACAATATATACGAAAATTAATTGTGATCCAAGTCCTTTACAATCCAGCTGTTTTGTCACGTAATGTGCAAGCGCAACACATCTGGCCTGAAATCATTGATATAAAACATACTCTGTGGTGCCTGGTCTCCTGGGTCCATGATGCTGCATATTGTACAGCACGAAAACGGTTTTAAAGTATGAGAGATTGGGTAATGATATGGAAGCACGGTAAATCTGGTCAATAATTCACGTCACTTCAGAGCAAAAACCCTGTTATATAATTATTTATTTTTAATTTGTGTTGCATTGCGTTGTCTGTGTTTGTTTGTTTTCGGCGCTGTTGTTCTTTCAGGATGTTTGTTTTTCTTTTGATTTGTTTTGCTATTTCTTTTCTTCTAATATTATTGATCTATTATATTCTTTCTATTCACCAACCAGGATGATTGCATGTGGACTGAAATGTACCGAACTAGCAACAAGAAGGGTGCGAGTTTGAATTCTTCCATTGGATTGGCTCGAGTCAGTTGTATAACGAATGCCCTGGGCAAGGCACTTTCTTTGTCACCATATAAATTTATATCATGTGTCAATATGCAAAATAACATCGACCAATTATCGTTGTAATTTCCAATTAATTAAATAGTCTGGCCTACATATATGGGCTGGTATGTAGGCAGGTTGCCCGATATATATTGATACATTTGGAGCAGTTCGGTATTTGGCGTGCAAGCAGTGTTACGTGAGTCGTTGGGAGGTAAACAGGGAAATAGTTCG